>PITA01006532.1:0-25535 GCA_004023965.1 Spilogale gracilis
GGTGTAGGAACCAGGAACATAGTGTTCTTACTTTGTAAAAAGGAGAAACTACAAATCCATAGCAGATATGAGAGAGATGAGGAACCACAATAAAAATTCTATAATTTGACAAGAGGATGGGTGCTGCAAGGATGCCTCATCTGGTTTTGTTTTCTCATCTCTGTGTTTCTTATGCTGCTTAAAGCTCTATATACAGGACATAAATCCTTAAGGTTTTTCTAGGCATAAAATACAATTTATAACTCCAAATGGTATCAGTTCTTACAGAGTATTTTAAAATATTTCTGATCTTCAAGAGGGCAATGCTATTTATTTCATTACTACTTCATTGTTTGAGGGAATGATAAAGTAATTTCTATGAAACACTAGCAATTTATTTTTTAAGACTTGACTGCTTGATATTTCAAGAAACTCATCTCATTCCAAAATTTGGATCTCATATTCAATGTTAAAAATGTGGAAGGGGAGGTGGGCAGGGGGATGGGTGAAATAGGCCATGGGGATGAAGGCGTACACTTGTGATGGGCACGGGTGACATGGAACCACTATCTTGCTCATCTGAAACTAACATAATGCTGTATGTTGACTACACTGGAATAAAATAAAAAGTAATAAAAAAAATTGGACATGGATGGAACTAGAGTGCATTATGCTAAGGGAAATAAGTCAATCAGAGAAAGACAATTATCATATGATCTCACTGAGATGAGGAATTTTAGAAAAAAGACAGAGGATCATAGGGGATGGGAGCGAAAAATGAAACAAGATGAAGCCAAGGAGGAGACAAACCATAAGAGACTCTTAATCTCAGGAAACAAACTGAAGGTTGCTGGAGGGGAGGGGCGTGGGAGGGACACAGTGACCGATGATAAACATTGGGGAGGGCATGTGCTATTGTGGGTGCTGTGAATTAGGTAAGACTGATGAATCACAGACCTGTATCCCTGAAACAAAGAGGACATTATATGTTGATAAGAAAAATTGGAAAGCATAAAATATTCAGCTAATGGCTATGGATTTCTTAGTTTATTCTTTATTTTATAGAAATACACTATAATAAAATACTTGTATTTAATGAGTGACACAACACAGTGAAGCTAAGGTATTAAATCATGCATATTAAAATAACTTGGAAATAAGGTTTAGGCATTTTTACAAAAATGTTGTTTATAAACCTTAGTGAGAGTATCAGTGAGCTCATAAGTATCACTCTCATAGTCAAAACAAATGAATCCAAATGAATTCAAAACAAAAATACATAATTATGACATTAATTATAAATACAGTAGACTTTAATGATATTGTAGTTCATAACCTTTGAACACTTTAATATTTTCTTTTCACAAATTGAAAATATATGCTGAAAATGTGTTATTGCAAAAATCCAATAAAATAATTGGACATTAGTGTTGACCAAATGTCAGGCACTTCTACACAGGAAGTGAATATACTCTCATCTTCATGTCAAGTAATGCATTATTTGTAGGCAAGTTGTCAAAAAAAATTGCAGCCAAACTTTCATACCAATTTTTGCACCCAATTTCTTATAGCAGCAACAATTCTCATAGCAAAGCATAATCAACAATAACCTAAGGATGACGAAGCTGCAATTTTGTAATGGCCTTCATCCAACTTGGGATGGCACTTGCCATGCCAGTCTTCACCCTTCTGGAAGAAAATCCCAAGCGTTCTGATAGATACTTCCTGGATGAGAACATATTAAAGCAGTTACACATTCAAATCTAGTTACCTTGTCCTTTTACTAGGAAGGTGAGTCTTTAACAAAAAAGAAAATAAACATCCAAAAGATGGCCTAGAAAATGAAAACACTGAATCCGTCACACCATTTCCAGATTCTTACAAAAGAATAAATCCATCCTTTTTGTTTTAAAGATTCTTTTTGAGAAAAAAAATATATCTACCTCCATGTAATCTAAGCAGAATCAAAAGTATGCTCACAAAATGTAGGATGAGATTATGAATTCACGGGTTGGTTAATGAGGGATTTTTTTAGGCCAACTCTGCCTCATGTGATGCCGTGCATTATACTTGCAGAACACATGCTAGCAAATTATGAGAAAACACAGAAAGTAGAGGTTGCAGGTGCCTGGCTCTGTGAGGAGTCCCAGCTGGCTTCAGCCTTTGTAGAACATCCAGATGACATAATACCACCATTTATTTAGACTGAGGGATGCAGCTAAAGGATTTTGGATAATGTAAACTGAGTGTACCCACCTGCTAAACGTGGATACATTCTCGTGGTGATTTTACTTGAAATGTTTTAGGATAAGGAAGAGCAAAAGATTTGTTATGCTCTGCCTTTAGGGAACAGAAGCTACAGTAATGACCAAGGAACTAACTGTCCCAAATAGGCCACCTGAAACCTCCTAGGAATTTCCATTTCCAAAGTGTGTGGCAAGAATTACCAACCATGTCAGACACTGTCAGTAAGGAGGCTAAGCAAGAATCACAAGCAGATTTACCGAAATCCTAAAACTACACAAGCTTCAAACTTATATATATAATACATTACCATATTTCTTATATAACTGCTGTACATATTGATGGCAGAGGATTGCTGTCTCAGAAAAAATCATTTGAGTTCCTAAAGACAAAAGCAATGAATGATTTTAATTTATAATTTGCCAAGATGCTCAATTTAGTTTTTAGAAAAGTAAAATTCAATTGGTGTAGAGATAATATACTTTTTTTTCTTTCTTTTTTTTCTCCCTTTCTCTCTCTCTCTCTCTCTCTCTCTCTCTCTCTTTCTTTCTTTCTTTCTTTCTTTTTTTTCTGTATCCAGAACTCAAGCCTTCAGTTTTCTTCAACTGTTTCACATTGCTGACATTACTACTAACACAAAACTAAGACTGGCTGGAAGAACATTTATCTTTCCCTGGTAAACTCGTTATTACCTGTCACAATGTCCCTCGGGATAACTAGGAGGAAGATGCGGGCTGGTATGAATCCTCTGCATGTCCTCATTGTTTCTGCCTCAGCTCTCTTTTCCTGAGTTCTCTCTCTCCCTTGTGTTAGGCTCTCGGACAATGCCGAATAATACTTCATATACCTTCATGGCTCCAAGAACCAGCTAAACAATTAAAGGCATGAAGCTCATTGTTATTGATGGGAGCTCAGGGCAGGCTCCCCAAAACATGCCATTTTGGCATATGGATTATTTTAAGTCTGAGTTACTTCGTTTTGTCCCCTGACACAGGCAATGAATCTCCCCGGTGAAGGGCACCGTCCCTGTACGGGGATGGAGACATTCTTATCACCAAGGATAGGAAATACGGGGCCGAGAAGGCCATGTAAACACAGTTCGCTCCTTCTTCACTAATTTACTACCCCAAGCCCAAGCTTTTTTGTCTTGTCAATGCTTCACAAATTTATTGTTGATATAAAAGCTGCCTGCTTTAGTCACTTCTTTTTACTTCATTAGGAAAAATCATATATGTGAAAATATATTTACATATTATATATTTATATATAAGTGTATGTTTATAAAGTATGTGTCTATTCTTTCATATAAATATATGTATGCTTATATTATATATAAATATTGTTTTTATATTATATTTTATATGTTTATATGCTCGTATTGGTTTTATATGTCAAGTTTATATTGTATATATTAGAAATACACAGATGTATAATTTTTTTTAAATGAAGCATAGGGTGAGCAGTGGTGCCTCTGGAGAATGTCATGGAATTTAAATAAATTTCAATTAGTAGTAAAACCACTTTTTTTTCTATTTTTAAGCAAAACTATTTTAACTATAAAATATGGTTTGTTGGGACGCCTGGGTGGCTCAGTTGGTTAAGCCACTGCCTTCGGCTCAGGTCATGATCCTGGAGACCCGGGATCGAGCCCCACATCGGGCTCCCTGCTTGGCAGGAAGCCTGCTTCTCCCTCTCTCACTCCCCCTGCTTGTGTTCCCTCTCTGGCTGTGTTTCTCTCTGTCAAATAAATAAAAATCTTTAAAAAAAAAAAATATGGTTTGTTGAATAGATGATCATCTTTATTATCATGTCTTTCTAAAAGTGAAGGAACTATGCCTATTTCAAACATACCAGGAAAGCAGACCTTTACTTACAGACACATTTATAAATAACATTTAATTTTTTTAAATTCAAGATAAAATTATCCAAAAATGAGATACCCAGCATTTGCTTTAGAGTTACGCCTAAGTTATTTCTCCTGATACCATGAGGGTTACTCTCGGCACAGGTGCATTTAAAACAATGAATCCAAGCTGTGTTTTACGAGGTTGCATCCTTTGAAACAAGAGCATCTCAACTTGAATAGAGAAAGAGGGTAGAGCTCATCCAACCTATAGCAGCTATCAGTACTGCTTTTGGGGACCTTAATGGACGACTTCCCTTCTCAGGTGTAACTGTTACTATTCGGTGAGATGCTCAGATTGAAAGCTTGCACTCTTCCTTGATTTTTTTTTTTTCACTCTCTGTCTTTGTCCTCAGTAATCAACTTTTAATTTTATTGTTTATTTTTCTTTGTCCTATTATTTTCTATCCTGTACAGGGAATGCCTTTACAGACACCATCATTTCTATTTTCTGAAACAGTATTCTTCTCTTCAATCCCCCACCTTCACTATTGCTCCTCTGCAGTGTGTCCTGAATGTGAGTTCCATGTCTTGCAGTCCATCTTCAATGATGACCCTGCCATGGAAGCCACATTCTGGGGTAGTCCTTTCCAGGATTTGTACTGGTCTGGCTTTGTTTAATAGGTCAGACACGATGGATGTTACCCTGTGTGACTCATGTCCAGACTAGTAAAGCCTTCAGATGATTCCAGTTCCAGATGCCATCTGATAGGAATTTCATGGGACAAGATGAATTCCAACTGCCCTCCTGAGCCCATCCAGCCCACAGAATTGGGAAAGAGAACTACACGTGGTCTAAGGCATGGAGTTCTGGGACGACTTGTTACACAATGGATAATTGAAAAAAAGTTTCCATTTCTATCAAAGTAAGGCTGTTATTCTCTTCCTTAAAATAATTTTGTGATCCTTTTATTTTCCTTCCAGTCTCATTTACAACCTCCCCTAGCTTTGCTGTGTATGTTTAATGAGCTCCCAACTGCTTCACTCTGCCTATCATCTTTTTGTTCATTTTTCCTTCTGTCTTATGGCTTACCCTTCACATAATCCTGTGATGCTCTGCCCCCCTCGTACTCGAATTTGGGTCAGCCATCACCTTCTCAAACTTGGTCTCTGTTCACCCCAGACTCAGAACTCACAGAGGACCTCATTTATACATCTGTCATTGCATTTACATTATTTGTAATTATATGTTCTTATCCTCTTCCATAAAGACATGTGTACGTATATATTTGCAGACATAAACAATATATAATATATAATGCTGCCTACATATATACATACATAGACACAATATACAATACATATGTAATATAAAATACGTAATGATGCCATTTAGGAATTGCTACAAAACTGAAAGTGAATCTCAATTTAAAACCGTCTTGTTCAAATTAATATTAACTGAATTTCAGTACGCTATAGACGTTCTCTCCCATATACATTCAGACTCCTCATTTGTATTATTGTTGCCACACAAATCATGCTCACATATGTTAGAAGCTTGTTAGCACAGTTTTAGAATTAATAATAAATAGATAATAGAACATAAAATTACAAACATAAAACCATTTATATTGTCTTTCATGATACCTCTGTGGCCCTTACCCTGGTGCTCTTTATTTCTGTGATTTAAGTTCCCCTCTACAGCCCTGAGAATCAGGCTATGGGATTCCCTTTAGCATGTCTTGTGAGGCAAGATGGCCACACCAGTTAACGAACACAACTAAGACACACCATGGTAACACTTTATTTCACTTGAGAATGATCCCTGTCTGTACATTTTCTGGGTCTGCTGCTATTCTCCCTTTTGAGTAAAAATGTTATATGCCTTTTGTGTGATTAGATGACTTTGGGTTTGAAATATAGAATGAAAAATCACTCTCCTTTACATCTGCTTCCAATGATTGTAAAGAGCTGACCAGGCTTGAATAGTTGAGAAGCATACCAGAGTCCTAATTCTTTAAATCAGTTATGCAGTGATGCATTTGTTTACTCACATTCTCACTCAGTTTTTGTCATTCACTTAAGCCAGTCACTACACTTGACTCTCACTAGGTTTTCCTTGGGAACTTCTCTATGCATGGCTAATGCTGTAAGTATTCTTATTTTGTTTAACACTAAAAGATGTATTAAAAGAACCAGATAGAATTCTGGAGGTCTAAAATACAATAAATGAAATAAAATCCCACTTGAGAGACTCAATAAAAATTGGAGTATGTAATCAGTGAAGCTAAAGATACTGCAATCAGAATTATCCAGCAAGAAGCAGAGAATAGGAATAAAAAAGTTAACTACAAAATAGTATTGAAATAAACTAAATAACATCTGAATAAATACATAAAAGCATATTATTTCTTTTACTTTTCCCATTCAGATTTACAATTAGTTTGTAAGGCTTGGAGTAGGGATCAAAATTTATTTATTGATCCCTATGTGTGACCAATTGAATTAACACCATTTCTAAAACTGACTACACATTCTCCACTGTACTGTGGTGTCACATTTATATAAGAGACAATCCTATACTTACTATTCTATTTCACTGGGATATTTTTCTAAACTGTATTATTATGACATTTTTTAAAAAAATTTAAAGCTTTATAATAAATTACTGTCTGATAGAGGAAGTACTGTGTCATTGTTTTTGAAGATTGTCAGGTTTTATAATTTTTAATTCTTTATAGGTCTATGTAAGTTTTACAATCAGACTGACTTCTAGTTCTTTTTTTTAAGTACTTTTTTAAAAAGATTTTATTTATTTATTTGACAGGCAGAGAGGCAGGCAGAGAGAGAGAAGGAAACAGGCTCTCTTCTCAGCAGGGTCTCGATCCTAGGACCCTGAGATCATGACCTGAGCCAGAGGCAGAGGCTTTAACCCACTGAGCCACCCAGGTGCCCCTAGTTTTTGTTTTTGTTTATTTTTTTGATGTAGATATATATTTTCATATTTTTCATATTCTTTGATATTTAGAAGTATGGGTAAATACACATAGAAATTATAATTATATATATTTTTATTTTTTACTCACCAAATTATGTTATCTGCCAAAAATGTCAATTCTACGTCCCTAATTCTACTTACATTTTTTTTTTTCTTATTGTAGAGTTAGGACATTTTCTATATTATGGCTAGAAGAAGCAATTATCAAAATCTTTTCTTTTCCCTATTGATGTAAAATTGTTACATTTCTCTTATTTTTTTTAAGTCTATAGGATGTGAATTGATGTTTCTGTTTTTATTCCTGAAAGTTCTATTTTGAGTATTATTTTCCTTTCAGATTTGATTTAAATTATTCATCTGGACGTTACCTGTTCTGTTAAAATATTTTATGTATTTACTGATTTCTTGTGGTGTTTTTTTTTTTTTTAATTTCCTTAGTTAGTTGGTTAGTTTGTTTCATCTTTCATTTACTAAGAATGTGTTCATCCATTGTAGAAAGGCAGGATGTCATTGTGGTTAGGCATAAAGTCTTGAAATAGACAATCTGATTCTGAAACCCAGCTCTAACTTAGAGTAGGTATTCTATCTTGAGCAAGCTCCTCAGGTTTTCTCTGTCTCAATATCTTCATTTGTGAAAGGAGAGAAATAATAGAGTTGTATCACAGAGAGTTTGTATACCAGGGACTCGTATGTAATAGGTCTGTATAGGCAGGAGCTGCCAGCATTGCTATTGTTAAAATGATCTCTCCAGGGCCTAGGGACTTCTTTTAGTAAAATAATACCTTTCCCCACTTAGACGAGACATTAGTCTACTCATAGTCAGGCAGTGTGGACTGGATGTGATGAACTCAGTGGAAGTTCCAGGGGTTATTCTTGATTAATCTAAATTATTTCCTGGATTCCATATTCTCTGCTGCTGTAAAGAACTTGGGATAGGGCAGGCGAAACGTCATATACCTGACGAGTTGTTAGACACAACGCAACTTCTGAGAGCAAACAGATGTTTTTCCCACTAGACATGCAGGTAGATTATGTTTCAAAATATATCTGTTGTAGGGTGCTGCCACGAAATACAGATTAAGAATGAAGGGAGAGGGACACCTATGTTGCTCAGTTGATTAAGCGACTTTGGCTTAGGTCATGATCCCAGAGACCCGGGATCGAGCCCCACATTGGGCTCCCTACTTGGTGGGAAGCCTGCTTCTCCCTCTCTCACTTCCCCTGCTTGTGTTCTCTCTCTCACTGTGTTTCTTTCTGTCAAATAAATCTTAAAAAAAAAAAAAAAAGAATGGAGAGATAAGGTGACAGGGCTATGGAATAAATAAATAAATAAATAAATAAATAAATAAATAAATAAATAAAATAAAAATGAACGTTAAAAAAAAGAAGGATACAATCAACACACGCATGGGGAAGTGAAGAGACAAGGGACAGCAATCACTCTACATTTTGAGGCCCAAAACACCTGTGTCTAAAAGTCTTCCCACCCTTGAAATTTTCTTTTAATGTAAGTTAATAAATAATTCTGCTTAGTGGGTGCAGGGAGGTCTCTGTCACTGTTATTGGAAAGAGTCATAACTGCAGCATCTAGTACTGTGAGCCCCGGTTGTGTCAGAACCAAGTGGCATCAGAGAGGAACTGTCAGGAGGGAATGAGAAGGTGGAGGGAGAGAAGAGGAGAGGCGTTCAACACTAGCACCCTAGCAGCCCGGGGGCGGGGGGGTGGTTTGTCACCCCCACAACCTTCCAACCACAGGATGGGACCGTCCTCCCAGTGCTCAAAACCAGCCAATTCCAAGGTCATCTGAAAAGAAGATATGTTTCAGAGCATAGTCTGTATCCCTCTAGAGGACCTTGATTTGTTTATGCAGACTATGAATTTAGACAAGTTTTTAGATAACGGCGGAATTTTACTTGTGTGTGAGTGTGGGATGAGAACAGGCAGAAGGGTGTTATCCGGGTTCTATGATGCACTACATGCTTCTCAAAAATCAATTGAAAATAGAATTTAATGACTACTACTAATAGTAGTACTATTACTAGTGCCTATTTAATTGTTTGCAATATTGAAAGAATTCCCCACTTGTTAGGCACATAATTTGAATTTTACATTCCATCATCTATTTCCACACAGTAGGAAGTTATGCTTGAAAAGCCAGTGTAGTATAATAAACATTGTGGTTGATGGTTTAATCCTAGCTGTGCTACTAGTTCTAACAAGTTCTAAATACCTTTATTTCCAGATTTCAGTGTCCCTACCTACGGAAGCAATTTTTAGATTAGTTGGCTGGACAACATTGTTGAGAGTAAATGTAACTTTCTGTTTTGTGCTGATTTTTAAAGAACTGAATGTCATTATTATTCAATGATCTAAAAATACAGGGCAGGGAGAGGGAACTCAAGAGAACTAGAAGAGTTTCAGAACCCAGTCACTGAATAAAGTTGATGTTGTTTCTGGATTCAGTCTGGGGTAAATACAACTGCAGGTTTAGCTCTTATCCTGAAGTCCCAGAATGATCTGAGGTTGATTTGGAATCTTGGGTTTTGGAAGGAAATTCACTGTGCTCAGGACGTTCATACACACTGGTCGGAGTGAGTTATTACTGAGATGTTCTTCCATGCTTGAAGATGAGTTTGGGGCCTTCCATAAATCTGAATTATTCCCATTTTGACTGCCTAATAGGAGTTTTGTTGCAGATGCTGTTCCTATTTGTTATTACACCCAGCAGTTAATTATAAATGATGTTAAAACATTCAGGCGTTCTGATTGCTAATTTGGCTAAATATTACCTGTCTTATAAATCTAAGTAATAGGTGTCATGTGGACTCAAATGGGTTCTAAAACAGATGGTTACACTAAAACATACACAGACATAGTGGAAGAGAAGGGTACGAAAGAAAAATGAGCATTATACTAAAATGCTTACCTTTCTTTTTAGGAGTGGCACGTGAATGGAATAATTTTTTTAAAAGATGTTATTTATTTGTTTGACACAGAGAGTGAGACAGCGAGAAAGGGAACACAAGCAGGAGGAGTGGGAGAGGAAGAAGCAGGCTTCCCTCCCATGCGGGGCTCAATCCCAGGACCCTAGGATCATGACCTGAGCTGAAGGCAGGCGTTTAAGGACAGAGCCACCCAGACACCCCATGAATGAAATAATTTTTTGTTGTCGTTATAGTTTGTTTTCTTGTTTTTTTTTTTTTTATTTGCTCTTTTACTAGGCCATCAATTGCATTTATCTAAAATAATATTCACTTCTGTAAACTCTGCACAAGTTAAAATTAAAAATAGTTTACTCTTCTTTTAAAACCAGAGGGAGACAATAATTAAACTATAAAAAATCTACATTTGATTAAAATAGAATATAGATCCCAACCACATATCAAGAAGATTATTTACCACATACACTGCAGTGAATTTTGGGTTAATCTGAGGGAGGATTCTGGCTGTGATACCCCTCCCTCTGGGTGTCTGGCTCCATGCACTGTTCGAAGAGGGAGAGCAAAATGCTTCGGAAGAACCTAAATGATGATGTGTCTTTGCCTCACGGCAGAAGACACCTGAGTATGCAGAGAGAAAGGAGGCCTCAAATATAGCTGAAGTCCATTTACACAACACATAATATCCAGTAAGAAAGAGCTGAAGGAGTGACAAGCCAAATCACCACCATCATTAGTTTGCTGGAGATTTCTCACTAACATGAAGAAACAACCTTCAGGCTGCCACTTCTGGGGAGGGGATAAAAAGAAAGAAACAAAGAAACAAACAGACAAACAACTGGGTAACCAATTTTGTAGCCAGTGAGCTAAGTTTAGTAAAATAAAATAACTGAAGAAAAGACATGGCAATAAACCAGACACTGTAGCTATCCCTAGAGGTCATGTTGACCTTAGTGTGGGTGGCAGGTTGAGCCCAAAAGGAAAGTGAAAATGAAGGTAGAGGTTTCACTAGGAAGGGGTAACACATATTCAGACAGAATTTTCCACCGGAGTTGCTAATTGCTTCTCCATACTCACAGGCCCATTTCCCAACTCTTTCTTTTTTTTTTCCCCAAAGATTTTATTTATTTGACAGAGAGAAACACAGCTAGAGAGGGAACACAAGCAAGGGGAGTGAGAGAGAAAGAGAAGCAGACATCCTGCCGAGCAGGGAGCCCAATGCAGGGCTTGATCCTTGGACTCAGGGAACATGACCTGAGCAGATGGCAGATGCTTAACAACTGAGCCCCTCAGGTGCCCCAACTATTCCTCCAACTCTTATGCAATTCCAAAACATATGTGAATTTTAATTAGAAGAGACCCAGGTAGCAGTTTCCTCGTGTAAAGACAAATAATAATAACAAAAATTATGGCTAACTACCAGAAATGAAGGAAAAAAAATATCAAGATATATACAATGGCTACAGTTCAGAAGATTTACTCAAGAAAACAAATTATTTTCATAGAGATGTGTTTTATACTTTGAGGATACTTGGAGCAAAATTAAAGTAGCAAAACTAGAATGCCGTTCTTGAATTATCTCTCTACTTCTTAAAACAATTAGATATGGTAGCATTTAAAATGAATGAAAAATTAAAAGTAACCAAAAAGAACTAAGTACAGGTATTGAACCCAGACTCCAGAATTGAATAGCAGTGAGATTTGATGTCTATATGACCATGGAGCATTAAGAAAAATCTTTTCTAAAATAGGATTATGAGGGAAAATAAAAGAAACAATGTATGTTGAAGCTTCACACAGTGTGCTTAGAGGACACAACACTCATAAATATTATCTGTCACTATTATCATTGCATTTATTAAGTGTTCCTCTGCATTATTAGATCATATTATAATATCAATTTAATTATTTTAATTGATTATATGTTAACCACAAATGCTTAATATAGTTTCATTATTAATTTATGTATTTATATGCAATATTAAATATATATTTATTTAATGTATGTAATATATTTATTATTATGAAATATATACTATATACATACATTCAGAAATAAATTAGAAATTCTTTTCTCCCCCCAAATCTGGCTGTTCTTTTTTTTTTTCTATTTCAAATTTTGTCTTTTTTTTTTTTTTTTTTTTTTTTTTTTTTTTTTTTTTTTTTTTTTTTTTTTTAAATTTTTTTTTTTTTTTTTTTTTTTTTTTTTTTTAGGAGTTTTATGTTCACAGCAACAGTGAAAAGAAGGTTCACACTGTTTCTGTCAACATGAGCTCCCCCTCCAGAGTGGTACTCTTGTGACAATGGATGGATTTACCTCAATAAACCATCATGCCCCACATACTGGGGGACATTAAAGTTCAACTTTGGTGATCATTCCATGAGTTTAGGCAAACCCATGATGATACATGGCCACCATATGGTCATATACAGAATGGTCTCATTGCCCTAAAGTCCCCTGTTGTTCTGCCTGATCATTGTCCCCCACAGCCCTCCCCCACCACAGATGCTTGATGTCTCTACACTGTTGCTTTTTCCAGACTGCCATATAGTTGAAAACTTACTCTACTGCTTTTCCAGACTCACTTCTTTTAACCAGTAATGTGCATTTAAGGTTCCTCCATGTCTTTACATGGCTTGAAGGTTTATTTCTTTTTAGTCCTGAATAATATTCCATTTGTCTGACTACACCATAGTTTATTTATCCGTTCATCTACTGAAGGACATTTTGGTGGCTTCCAAATTCGGGCAATTATAAATAGAGCTGCTGGAAAGAACCTTGAGCAGGCTTTTGTATGGCCATGTTTTCGATTCCTCTGGGTAGATGCCAAGGAACATGATGGATAGATCGTACAGAAAGAGTATGTTTCGTTTTGTTAAGAAACTGCCAAAGTGGGATGCCTGGGTGGCTCAGTTGTTAAGCATCTGCCATCTGCTCAGGTCATGTTCCCTGAGTCCTGGGATCAAGCCCCACATTGGGCTCCCTGCTCGGCGGGAAGCCTGCTTCTCCCGCTCTCACTCCCCCTGCTTGTGTTCCCTCTCTAGCTGTGTTCCTTTCTGTCAAATAAATAAAATCTAAAAAAAGAAAAAGAAACTGCCCAACTGTCTTTCAAAGTGGCTCTTCCATTTAACATTCCCAGCAGCAAAGAGTGAGGGTCATTTGCTCCACATTCTTTCCAGCATTTGGTGTCAACAGTGTTCCATATTTGGGGCATTCTAATAGGTGTGTGGTAGCTTCTCATCATTTTAATTTGCATTTCCATGATGCCATATGATGTAGAGCGTCTTTTCACAAACTTATTTTCCATATATATATATCTTGTTTGGTGTTGTGTTTGTTATGGCCTTTGGCCCATGTTTTAATTGGGTTGTTTGTTTTATTATAGTTGAATGTTAAGGGTTCTTGTATATTTGGATAGCTTTTTTTTTTTTTATATGTCTTTTGCAGATATTTCTCTCAATCACTGTCTTTTTACTCTCTTGACAGTTTTTTTTGCAGAGCATATATAAATTTCAATGAGGTCCACTATATTTTCTATGGATTTTAGGCTTAGGATCGAATACTTGGAAACATGCAACCATCATATATCTGAGGACAAGGACACACAAAATGCAAGGCCAAGTGAAAGTGAAGGATGAACAGACCACAGAGAAGCAGAAAGGGAATCATGCAGTAATACAGTGAGTCTCTTGTTTTGCCCTGTTCAGGTTTTATATGAGATAATAGATTTTCCTTAGGCAATAGTCCAATATCAGAAAGGTGCTCTTTCTGATGATAGCCTTCGAACTGAAACAATTATTTCTTCACCAAAAAAAACCACCTATATTCTTTCTATGGGAAAACACAATAAAATATTATCTTAGTTTGATTTTTTTTTATGAAAAACAATTTTTCTATAAAAATAAAGTAATAGATGGTCAGGTTCACACACAGGAAAAGTTGAGGCACATGCAGGTGTTTTCCAACTATCTTCACTTAGCAAGATGGCTTTGAGAAACTGATTCTAAGCTCTGTACTTAACTCGTTGCAAAGCAGTGATCATCATTACTGCATTAATGCTATTTTGAATTTATATTTGTACAAAGACTGTCTTAGTCCTGTGGAACTCAAATATTTTCAGCTCAAAACTTTAATTGCATTTTTATGTTAGTCTGCTTCTAAGAGTGAATAACTGAATGTTATAAATATTCTTGATTTCTCTGAGATATTTCTGTCTCTATTTTGGTGCAACTCCAGAATTAATTAAAGTAAAATAAGATGAAAGGTAAGGTATTTTCTTTTGTTGTCAAAACGTACTTGGAAAATTTCTGTTTACTGGAAAGCACTCCAAAATGTTTTCCTTGTGGTGGTGGTGGCCCTTCCTTTATAACACAGCTGCTTGGAAGCAATTGCAAGAATTTTCTGGCTCTGTCTTCTTCCCAGGAACAGGGTCTAGGTGCTAAGGGTCATTTGCTGGTCAAAGGAAAAGTTATTTTAGTTATAGTCTTCAGAAGTTGTAACTATCACTGAGAGCTTTTCTGGTAGAGTCTAAATGCTGCAGAGTGTGCAATTTTCCAGTGATTCTACAGCACAAAAGAGAAAAGGTACTTCAAGCATTATGTGCGTTGTGGTATGTTTGGTGAGAAACATTTCAGACGTTAAACCAGTTTCATTCTTCTTTTAACATAAAATTTCAGTTTTTTAAAGCAATAAGGTATTTGAACATTTGTAAAACTATTGTATTTTGGGGGGTCCAAAAGTCATTTATTCTTTGTGCCGAATATATATATTATCACGCAGGAATCCAGTGCCTGTCATGTCTTACTGTTTAAATAAAATGAAAAGTCAATAGTGTAGAAAAAACAAGCACAGTGAGGAAAAACAGCTTTACAGAGTACTCTGTTCATTAAGAAATGAAAAGGAGTTTCAACAATGGTGTATAGAATATGACTTATGTCACAAATTCAGGGAAACTTGTCATGCTCCATTATCTTTACAAAGATCTTCTTTAAGAACACCAAAATCTCTGAAAGTACTTCTCTTGTTCAATTTAAACAGATCTATTCTCAGATACTTATTTTGCCTTAATTTTTCACTGATGGAATTAATTTCTCTATCCTATAAGTAACGAGATTCCACCAAGGACTATATTACCATGTAAATATGCTAATGTGAGAGCTTGCCTCAGGACCCGGGGACAAAAACCTGAAGAAGGGTAGGAAGTTAGTTTGGGAATATTTGGGAGAAGAACATTCAAAATATGAGGAACAGCCTGAATGACAGCTCATGTGTAACCTTAAGTTTAGGAGGAGGTGCCTGAGTGTAGTAGACGTGAAGGAAAGGGGGGTGGTGTTACTGAAGAGAGGGACAAGAGAATTACCTGCCTTGTTCCCATTATCTGGAGTTCAGTACTATCCTCTTGGGAACTTCTACATCTGAAAGAGAAGTAGAAATTTGCATTTGTAATTTTTGTAAATAATCTAAATTCTCCTTCCAGTAGGGTGATTTTACACTGCATCAGTAAAGCGGGCAAATCCCTGCTTAGGTCCGATCTTACCAACAGAAGACGTATGAAAACTTTTGGATGGTATTTTCATGGAATTTTAGCCCATTTTATTTTAACTATTTTGTTTTGTTTTATTTAAAGGAGTTTGCACATTTTTCATGATGTTTAAGTAAAATTTGTGTGTGGATTTTTTTGTTCCTTTGTGGGTTTTTTGGGGTTTGGGGTTTTGGGGTGTTGTAAATAATTAGTCAATCTTTCCATTTTATTTTAGGTCTATTTTTGGTATTCATTTCATGGAACTTCTTACAAAAGAAATATGATTTGATACTAGTTATAAGTATCTTCCAAGATTTTAATTTTTGTTTCTACTTTCATCATAGTTGTGTGTGTGTGTGTGTGTGTACTTGAAGCAATTTTGTCCTAATTTCTGACAAACTGACAACACTTCAGTATTTTATAGCAATTAGAAAAGACTTAGAACATAAAAAAAATCTACCATATATTCTTTCTCTTTCATTTTCTCATTTTCCATCGAAATATTTGATTCATTTGTAATTGTTCTTGTTGTATGTATGGCATGAAGTATGGGTCCATATTTATTTTTACCAAGATGCTTGGTCACTTGTGCTACCTTCCTATCTTGTAGGCATATGTTTCCCACATTGATTTGACATGTCACACTAATCATAAATTGAATTGAAGGTTTGCTTCTGTCTACAGACTCTTTATTCTGTTCCATAGGTCCGTTAGACTCCTACAATCAATATTTTTATTATGGAGCCTTTCTAACTCTTTGTGATAGCCAATAAAATGCCTACAGATTTAGCCTTTCACTATTTCTTATTTTAAATTTACTTTCTAATCAGATGGAGAGTATTCTTAAATATTTCCTGTCTCACAGCCGATGCTATTTTCACTATTCATCTTCTGCCTCCACATTTTACCTGCCTATTTCCTGTCCTGTCTTTGCCACACTTGGAACTAGTCATGGGAAAGTTATCAATGATAGCTGAGTCTAGACAAGTTTCAAATTCTCCGTGTATTTATAGGCATTAACATTGTCTATGGCTTCTGTCTTCTTGTCTTGAGAGGTTTCTGTGACATTTTGTCTCAAGTATATGGATCACATTTTATTTATGACATTTGCTGGGCTTTTCTCTCTTACAATCTTAAATATTTACATTCTTCCAGTTTCTAGTCTTTTTTTTAAAAAGATTTTATTTATTTGACAGAGAGAAACACAGCCAGAGAGGGAACACAAGCAGGGGGAGTGAGAGAGGGAGAAGCAGGCTTCCCGCTGAGCAGGGAGCCTGATGTGGGACTCGATCCCTGGTCTCCGGGATCATGACCTGAGCCGAAGGCAGTCGCCCAACCAACTGAGCCACCCAGGCGCCCCTCCAGTTTCTAGTCTTATTCTTTTTTTTTCCCATTACTTAATGAATTCTTTCTAATTGTTATTGTTCTAAATCATGACGTGAGTCATTCAAATATATAGATTTGGAACTGCTTTTATTTGTAGATATCTACAAACTTATGTTCCATAACATTTCTAGTTGATCATTGATTGGACAAGTCCACTGATGTATTTTTCAGGAAACTCTACCCTGGTTGATTTAAAAAGAAGTTTATCATATGTTCCCCACATCAATATTTTTGTTGTTCAACTTTTGTTGATAATGCATATACTCAAATTTCATGAGAAGAGCTTATCTCGGATAACATTTGCAAATTTTGTAATTATGTCTTCCTTTTCTCAAATTTTCTTAAAGAACATGATTTATGTGTCCTTTCAAGCATATCCCTTATTTGCCTTCTCACTTGACTTTTTGTGGCTACTTATATAGTGGTAAAATATGTTGACCTAATTGTTGGAGACCTGCTAAGATACAGAAATGGCTTGGTTACTTTTGCTATGAAATACAGACATTTGCATTATAGATTATATATGATGTATATACTTTTATTAAATGCTTTCCATAACATTTTCATGATGTATTAAATTAAATCAAGCTTCTAAATGAAACATTTACTTCAACCTTTCTAATGCTCTCTTGGCAGCATGAATCTATACGTTTTCCCTAGCAATTAGCTGGTATACTTCTAGTTCTTTCAGTCTGCTATAACACATTGTTTTTCTTTCCACTAATAAATCTCTCTTGAAAGGGATATTTTATTCTCAGACTATTACAGTGAAAAACTACTATTTGAAAACTACTTTTCTTTCTTTTTGCTATACAACTGATTTCTAATCTTATACTGCGAACAATTATTTCTATATCTCCTAAGTCCCATGTCATGATTTATATATAATAAATATATATATATTCCTATTATCACTTATTATCATTTAGTTATGAAGCAAGGGCTGAGATTCGCAGTGTTAAGCTTCTAAATTTAGACTTTAAAATTACTCACCTTATGCATACTTCAGGAGACAACATCAGCCTTCGAGTTTTAAGACTTATCATAGGCTCTTAGGATCTTCTCTCCTTAATAGTTAATTGGCAGCTTCAGCTGGGGAAATCATTTTAATGACTTTCACTTTCCTAGTGAAAGTAAATGACAAAAATGGTGGGTGTATTTTGTTTCTTAGCTTACTTAGATTGCCTTGAAGTCACTGTTAGGATATAGATGAAGTATAATATGATGCCTCTGAGCACAAATTTCAACTCTGTGTCCTAGCTTTGATTCTTTCTAGTGCTATGAGCAGGGGAAAGATATTTAATTTTTCTCTTTGCCCCAGTTTCTCTACTGGAAAATAGTGGTTCAGATGAAAAGTTAACTCAAGGCATTGGGTTGCAGATTAAATGACAGTGTAGGCGAAATATATGCCATTACTTCTCAAATGTTGGACATTTCTTGATCGTTGGATTGTATCATCCAGTACTGATTAGACCATATTTTTTGGCTTACATGAAGAATATTTATTTACAAAGTCACTATGGGTTTCTGACAAAAAAATAATTCAGTGGCAAGAAGTATTTAGAATTGAGTTCAAGAATAATTCTGTGGGGTGCCTGAGTGGCTCAGTTGGTTAAGCGACTGCCTGCGGCTCAGGCCATGATCCCCGAGACCCCGGATCCAGTCCCACATCGGGCTCCCTGCTTGGTGGGAGGCCTGCTTCTCCCTCTCTCACTCCCTCTGCTTGTGTTCCCTCTCTGGCTGTGTTTCTCTCTGTCAAATAAATAAAATCTTAAAAAAAAAAAAAAAGAAAGAATAATTCTGTGAAAGATAGCTGATTATAACCACTTTATTTTTGATTGTGGTAAGAACACTTAACATGAGATCTACTCTCTTAACAAATTTTAAGTGCACAATCCAATGTTATTAATTATAGGCACTATGTTGTACAGCAGATCTCTAGAACTTACTCAATTTGCATAAAGGAAACCTTATATCTATCAAAGAACAGCTTCTCATTTCATCATTCTTTCAGCCACTAGAAAGCATGGCTTTATTGCCTGGACATGTCTTTGCTGCTGTTTTGAAGGTATTTTGGTGGAATCCTTTACCTAGGATATTAAGAGCTGGAAAACGCCTTTCTCCTGGCTTGACTACAAAAGAGCCAAATTACAAAATAATAACTTTTCTAGAACCCTTTAGAGCACTGAGGTCACAATGGAACCAACCAACTAGTTGAATATATAAGAAAGACAGCCCAACTCCAAAGAGATGGGGCATCATCAACGGGTCATCTGTGGCAGAGCAATAGAGGAGCAGCTGTCAATTGTTTCACAAAACCCCACCAGAACCTTCTCCCAAAGAGAACAAAAGCCTTATGTCACTGAGAGAGAGGAAGTAATCCTGCCATCCCCAAGGCACAGGTGAAGAACCACTGTGGCTGGAAGAAAAAGAAAGAAAAACACCTACCATTAGAGAAGACAAGAGATTGCTGAGTCCATACTAATCTTAACCTGATGGTATGATAAGGCTCCCGCCACTAGATAAAGGTTAGGCCAAACTCTCCCACAACAGATTCACCAAATTTATAAGGCATAGCTTGGTTGTCATGGGAAGAAAGGACAGGATAATCAGGAAAACTACAGCATGGAGAACCAGAAACATATGAGCCCAAATGACATTGATATTAATCGACTACAACAATAGGGAGTAAACTCGGCTTTCTCACCAAGTTTTAAAACACTGGGCAGTGAACAATTGCAGTCTGTCCCATGAGGGAGACAAAAGAGCAGAAAGAAACTACCTCTGGGGTACAAAGAAAATCAGTAGTCAAGTTATAAAAAAAAAAAGATATTTTGCACACCAGTTTCTATGCTAGATATAAGACAAAACCAGAGGAATTTGAAACCAAGGTTTGCTGACGGTAACCATGGTAATAACAAACCCACCCAGCTTAACTCCTGCCTAGATTGATTCACCCTTCCTTCCACACCACTAGCCTAAACAGGAGAAAAGGCATTCTCAGTCCACTAAACTCATCATCACTGTTCTATACACAATGTCTAGCACTCAATCATAAATGATGAATCACATAGAAAGCAAGATATAAAAAGATCTCACTATCAAGAGACAAAACAATCAATGGAACCAGAGTACTCTTGCTGCATAATATATCACCACTAAATGGGCAGATTAAAGCAACACATAGAGATAACACAGATGTTAAAACTATCAAGCAGAGAATTTAAAATACTTCAATATGTTAAAATGTTTTATGCTTTGTGCAAGCACATCAGCGCCCAGCAGCACCATGAGTAGTTTGTCAAGAAAAATAACCAGTGTGAAAGCAAGAAAGAAAAAGGAATGAGACAAATAAACAAATACAGTATCCATGAATTATGGGACAATAAAAAAATAAGAAACAATATGTGTAATTGGGCAAAAATGAAAAGAAAAAGAAAAAGAGTATGCAAAAAATATATAAAGAGTAATTTTTTTCAAAATCAATGAATAATCTCAAACCACAAAGTCAAGAAACTCAGAGAACCGCAAGAAAAAGAAATACTAATTTTTAAAAATCACTAAGATAAACTATAATTAAATGACAGTAAACCAAAGGAAAAAGAGGAAATCTTAGAGACAGCTAATTGGTGACTTCAGCTTTCCTCCTTCAGTAAATCATAGACCAAGTAGACAGAAAATCAGTAACACTACCAACTAACTTGAATTATGGGTATTTCAAAAATCATTGAGCACAAAAAACAAAATACAATTTCTGCTCTGCCTACCATCTTCCCAATTTATATAACGACAGTGCTGTTCATCTAGTCCATCAGGGCCTAGATCTTGGGAGTTATACTGACTTACTTCTTCTCACATATACTTTGCAACCAACGAGTCAGCAAATACTGCCTGCTCTACTTTTAAAACACCCCCCAAATTTGGCAGCATACTCCGTCTTTTATTACCACTAACCTGGCCTCTTCCATTGATTAATGCAATCACCTCTTGGCTGGCAAGCTTGCTTCCTTACCATAGACCATTCACAAAATGACAGGCACAGTTATCTGCATAATATACAAATCAGATGATTTTACATTTCTGCTGTAACTCTCCAAATGACTCCTGAGGTCCATGTGATCTGGACTTTGATGGCCTCTAATCTTCATATCTTACCACTCCACCTTTCACTTTCGCTGTTCAAACTCTCCGATTCTTGCCAATCTCTTAAATAAAACACCTTTTTATATTAATCTGGGCATCCGCAACTAAGATTTCCTCTGATTTGAATATTCTACCCACCAATTTTTACAAGTTTCTGCCTCCTTTACACCCACCCCAGCCATGCTTTATCATAAATACTGATATGTGTCCTTCCTTTAAGCCACTGGAAACTTTGGTGGAGGTACCTGTGAATGTGAATGAAAGTCCCTCCGGGCTTTCCCCACCTAGAATCTCGAGTTATGCTTAGGTCATGGTCATCATCACCATCTTTACTTCCTGCCCAACTATCAAACTGAGTCTATTCACAAACTTCCCTTTTAATGGTAAAGGATGGTTTCTTACAAAGGCTTGACTGCTTGCTATGAATCCCTTTGTTTAACTTTAACCTAACTATATCCCCCAACTTCCTCTCTTTTGAATAATAAAAGACTGGGTCCTTGACAGTCAAGAGAGACAAAGGCAGAGCCTGAGGTAGAGGAAAAGGCAGAGAGCCTGCATAAGAGAGACAGAAGCAAAGATAGAACCAACTGTTTGCCCCTGCCCCCTTCCCTCAAGATGATCTGTAACTAAAAAGCTTTAAATAAAGAACCCTGAAGACAGAGTTTTCAGGAGATCCCCACACTACTCTCATTATATCGCCCACTCCGTGCCACCTTCGGGGAACCCTGACTGACTCTAGCCGGGCCAGCTCCTTCCTGACACCTCCTTATCGTCTAAGCTTGTAGTATTTTTTTCACTCTTTGTTGATTTAAGTCTATCTCATTGTGATGTAAGATACAAAGCCCCACCTAACCAACATTAGTTTTCTTCAGTAATATCCCCAGACCCACACAACACAAAAAGGATTTCGTGAATGTACCTGGAAGATTGATTGCAAAATATATTAAAGGGAATATTTTCCAGTGATTCCCTATTGTTGCTGCACAGTGTTAGGAATTAAATGGGATATGACTAATCATAAAACTGCTAGAGTCACTTTTACCATTAAAAGTCCTTAAATTTAGTGCCATTTTTTTCTTTAGAAAAACTATGAGCTTACACCTGATAAAAAACATGATATGCTTCCTTTTTATTAAAAATGGATGCTATGTAACTCATTATTTTCATTTTATTGCCTTGACTGTCATGGAGTTCAAGTTACATATTCTCATTTGCAATAGTTATCTTTAGCCTGGATTTTGAAAATGATTGTAGAGTTCTTATCTTATTTCAGTGTTTTAATAACACTATGGAATTGATATTTTTAATTAAAAAGTCTCCCATAGTATCTTTTTAAGTATGGCATATACCTAACAATATTCTTGTCATATCTATACTATTGTATGCTTAATACCTAATAGGTCAGAAGATGTAGGTTTTGGTTTACAAAGGATTTCTCAGGAAACATTCCAATAAGTCTAAAGATCACACACAGAATGTTACTGCAACCCAGAACCAAGTCCCCATTGTTACAATGCACAGGGGCCCACAAATGTTGTGGTGGCCTTGTTGTCATCGATGGTTTGCAAGATCAATTAAAAAAGAATAGCAGAATAAAATGCAAAGCTTTATCTCATAGCTTCTTCGAATTCAGGGTGTAATTTGATTGTCACTGCCTGAAGCAGAAGAGAAATTTAGATGTCTAAAATTGCAGTATGACTGAAAAAAAACAGTCAGCTCTTATTTTCATTCTTGCAAAAAATTTAAAAATAAGATATTCTTGACAAACAAACACCTTACGTATCCTTTGACCTAATCTGATCCCAAGGAAACATGCATATAACCATAGAGGAATACGAAGTAGCTCAAATATACCATTGTCATGAATTTGCACAAATGCCTCTAGGTATGTTATGATCTAATTTTTAATCCAACAGAGAAGAGAAAATTCTTATTTCTTCTCCAGGTGCTTCTCCAGTAGTTCCACACAGAGTCTGACATTTCTGACCAATCATTTCACAATCAAGATTCTATTGTGTGAAAGGTTTCGTGTTCTTGTTTTCCTGTGTTTGAGATCTTTAAAGATGCATACACTTTGACAGAGTTATCAGCACTGCTATACTGACTTTATTCTGTTGCATAACAATCACCAGATCATAGTTTGAAACAACCTACATTTGCTATATCAGATGCTCTGCAGGCCAGAAGGCTGGATGTGACTTCCCTGTGTCTTCTGTTGAGGATCTCACAAGGCTGTAAGCAAGCTGTAGGCATGTCAGAATACCTTTCTGCAGCTTGAAGTTCTTTCCAAGCTCTCAGGGATGTTAGCAGCCATCAGTTCCTTGCATCGTCAAACAGAGGTTGCCTTTTTCTTGTTGGATATTTTTCTACAGCTTCTAAAGGCCACCCTAGCTCCGTGTCATGTGGCCCTCTTAAGCTTGATAATCATGGTGGTAGCATACTATTACCTATTCCATATAATGTAATCGAATAGAGCAAGTGTCATCCCATCCTTTTTGTGATAAACTCAGTCTAATTAGGGTATTGACTTTCCCACCATCTTTGCCATAATCTTGAGTTTAAAACCAAAAGATAAGGGTTTACTGGGGGTCAGCAATGTGAGTGCACAGTATAGTTGGGTTGATATTTATGTGCTAAAATTAGAAGGCATCATCCACAGTTTTACTTATTCAGTGTTTCACTGAAACAAGAAATAAGGGTAAATAATAAATGAATTCATGGTATCAAAATTTTTTCTTTGGGTAATTCATGCTCCAAACCCATTTCTCCTGATATTTTCTGTCTTCTTTTTACATTAATTAATTAATTAAAAATTTAACTTTATAAATCAAATGTCATTTTTGCATACCTGCACTTGTTTGGAAAATTTTATTTCTATGTGTCCATTCTGTACAAGAAAATATTCTAGAAGCTTGAGAGAGAATGGTGAGCAGGATATATTAAGCCCTGTCACTTATGGCTCATATTCTAGTAAGGAATATGGATACTAAATATAGTTAAATAAATATATGTTCTAATATTAGGTTGTAGGAAGTTTGTTTATAAAATGACAAAGGGATAGTGAGTGAGTAGATACAGTATTTTGTATAAGATAGTGAAAAAAGACTCTTTGAACAGGTATGATAAGAGTGGATCTCTAAATGATACACCTGAAATATAATAGAACCTATTGGGAAAGTGTCCTCAGATGAGAAAACATCAATTTCAAAGATCCTGAGACTGAAAATAATTTTCCATATTCCAGAAGTTTCAGGATGGTTTCCATGAATGGAGTTGACAGAGGGAGGTGGCCATGAAGCACGGTGACAGGTACAAGCTAGACACCATCAACTTTACCACCTACAATCAGGAAATTAAATATGTTGATTGTGAATAGAAGCCTTTAGAATTTTTTTGAGAAAGGAATAAAGTGACATAGTTTGCATGATTAAAACATTATCATTGTGTGTATATGTCAATTTTAATATTCAAGAGCAAAAGTGGTGACACATGGATCAAACAGGAAGCTGTCTGAGGAAACGAGGGAAGCTATGGATATCTCAGTATTTTTGGATTAAGCCACCACACGAATCTTAGTTGCACTTGCTGAGATGGAGAAGACTAAGGGACAGGCAGTTTTGGGAACTTTTCTTTTTTTTTTTCAATCTGTTTGCATATGGTAAGCTGAAGATGTCCATCAACATTTACACTAAGCTATGAAATATGCAGGGGATCATGAGAACTAAAAGTACAGAAAAGAGAAAGAAGCTGGAGACGCATATATGGAAAACATCAGCATATAGATAGATATAAATAAAGAGAAAATAGTGCCATGCCTGACCTATTGGAAACATGGAAAGTTCTGGAAAGAGAACCAGCAAAGAAGATGGAAAATACAGCCAAAAAGGTAGGGTAAAAATTTTAAGTTTGGTGCTTACAAGGCCAAGAAATGAAAAGGAGGAGGGAATCATTATGAGAGTCATTTTTCACATGACATGGACTGAATCCTAAGGGTCTTTTAGAAATTTGTCGGATCATTTCTTTGTTTGTATATTTGGGAATTGCTGCTAGTGTTATGCAGTTAATGGCAAAGATTCCAGATCTGTCCCACAACACAGAAAAAAATGCACTGTGCCTTATCTATCATTCATCGTGCCTCCAGGCATTCAGTTTGGTTAAAAACATATTCATGATTATATGGATCTAAAACTTGACTCCATTATATAGTTAAACATAGTTTATTCACTGCTAACACATTAACAACTTTGCAATGAGCTTGAAAATGAAGAAAAAATATACAAGTCTATTGTTTAGTAATGACTCCACAGCTATAGAAAAAATTCCCTTCAACACCATTTTACAAAATAAAGGCATGAAACCTAGATTTTAGAAATCTTTGTTGACTTGCAATATAAGAAATGCATTTTCATTGAAAAAATTGAAAGAGAACAGACTTTTTCATCTAAGTTTTATTCTTTAGAAGCTGAGTTTGGACATACCTT
>PITA01006532.1:25635-81804 GCA_004023965.1 Spilogale gracilis
AAAAAAAAAAAAAACAAAGGTGTTTCATCTAATTCTATGTCAAGGAAACAAAGTAGGACATTTTCTTCTTACCTTTGTTAGTTATTAGAAATTGAATTATTGACTTAGTTACATGGATAATCATTTCAAATATTTATGTCAGTCGATTTATCATCCGATAAACTTTACTCTTCCACTATATATCGGTGATTTGAGCCAGTATTGTTAGATGACTTTATTCAATGAAATTATCTTATGCAAATGTCTATTTACCAGTTGAGAAAGTGATCAGAATTTTTGTATTGTTATTATGGTGTCACAGTCAAAATAATTTCTTGAACTTACATGGCTGTTTTTTAAAACAATTTAATATAAATCAAATTCAACACACCTGGAAATATAAATTTTAGACATAAAACTGAGTTCAATGTTGACACCTGAGAATTTGTTTAGGTACTAGTCACTCCAACCTCTGACAATTAAGTTACATAGCTTCCAGGATGCTAGCATTCATGAAGAGGCAATCAGAAGCAAAACAAGAACAGCACTGTATGTAAACATGAATAAAATGCAAATTAGCAGGCTCTGCACCCTGTTGACTCAGTTGCATCTGCTGGCTTCCTAAGGCTGTGATTCCCACTGTTATTGCAACACCATATTGTGGGTCAGAGTTTAATCTGGCTTCAGTCTGAGCAGCTTCCAGGGCTTACTTCAAATAAAAACTACAGATGGAAGAGGAGTGACAAGGAGGAAAACGTGTCCACTAACAAAAAATGAAATGGAGCAGGAATCCCAGGGCAGTTATGGAAAGAGGCAGAATGGAAGCCTATCCAGCTGCACTCCCAGTGGACCAAGGAAGGAGAACTGATGAACAAATGCAATCTACCCGGGACTTGGGTCAACCTGGCCCATGCTTCTCATAAACCCACATTACTTACATGTGTAAAGTATTTTTCTTAAAAACCACTGGCAACCGGGGCGCCTGGGTGGCTCAGTTGGTTAAACGACTGCCTTCGGCTCAGATCATGATCCCGGATCCTGGATCGAGTCCCGCATCGGGCTCCCTGCTCAGCGGGAAGCCTGCTTCTCCCTCTCTCACTCCCCCTGCCTGTGTTCCCTCTCTGGCTGTGTTTCTCTGTGAAATAAATAAAATCTTAAAAAAAAAACAAAAAATACTGGCAACCATTTGTGTTCACTCTGAAAAAGAAATTTTGTTATCGGAATGGGCTAAATTCAAATAGTCCCCTAGAACCTAGGGGCAAAAGACAACAGAAAGCAAATGTTAAATTAATATATAAATCGAAAGCAGGGAATCTGGAATAACATTAGTCCGTCAGTAGTTGTCTCTGTTCCCTGGACTACATTATAAGTGATCTTTTGTAGATGTTACACGATCTGCTCAAATAGACTTCTGATAAGAGTTGTAGAGCTCTGTGTGTGAGTGTATGTGTGTGTGTGTGTGTGGTGTGAGTGTGAGTGAATGAGTGTATGTGTGAGTGCATACCTGTATATGTGAATGTGTGAGTGATGCATGAGTATGTGTGAGTGTATGTGTGTGTATGTGAGTGTGCTTGTGTATGTGAGTGTGAATATGTGAATGTGTGAGTGTGTGTGCATGTGGGTGTGTATATGTGTCTGAGTATGTGTGTGTGAGTGTGTGAGGGATACGTGTGAATGTGTGAGTATGTTTTTAATCTACACTCATCTTAGTACCATTGGGGCATACCATGAGTGAAAGCAGTTCCTGGAGGGTGTCTAGAAGTGGGAGAGAGGGCAAAGGAGGAAAAGGAAGGAGGGGGAAATCAGAGGCAACAAGGAAGAAAGAGGTGAAAGAAGTGATTATAGGGGGTGTTAGGGAAAGGACGGGAAGACCTGAGAGGCAGGTCAGAGAGGAGACAGAAGGGCAGAGGAGTGGGAGTAGGTGGGACACAGTGATAGGAGGCAGCTGGGGGAAAGAACAGAGTGGAAGACATGAAGAGGAGGTGAGAGTGGAAAGAGGGGGCCTGAGAAGACACACTTGTCTATGTTCCTGTGCCCCCAGGAGGACTGGAAGGAGCAGGAAGAACTCTCTCCATGGCATGAAAAGGCACCTGCCACCTCTGGGCAACAAAACCCCTGAGGGCCCACAGGTCTGCACAGGGACACAGAGCCAACAGCAACATGCAATAAATGAAAATGGAACTTTACTTCTTAGGAGTTGGACTATTTTGCTACTGAAAGGTGGCCCAAGGCCCAGCAGGATGCAAATCACCTCTGAGTTTGTTTCCATATTTGGAATTCTACATCCCACTCCAGACCCACTACATCAGTATCTGCATTTTAACAAGGTCTCTAGTGGATTTGTATGCACGTGGAAGTGTGACAAATATTGTGCTATTCTCTGTGGATCCCTGGGGCAGCATTAACATTGCTTTACATTCAGACAAATGAAGAGCCAGCCACAGGGGTGCTATAAAAGCAACCTGGCATCTAAGTCAAGTCACATTCCAAGGAAGGTGGTAATTTCTAGACTCCCTGAAGAAATGGCGGTCTCTCATACGGTATACACTCTTCGGGCTCCATTGCCTGGGAAAATAAATCCTTGTTTTGGGAACTGGTAGTCAGAATCTACCATCAACGGGACTGATTTCTTTTTTTCTTTTTTTTATTTTTTGGTAGAGCAATTCTACAATCATAATGTGGTTTTATTAACAAGCTACTTCTTCAACAGATAGTCCATTGATTACCAAGAGAATATTTTGAAGAGAGCTGAGTGTTAGAACATCAATCTGTTACTAAAAAGCACTGCCCTATTGACTTTAAAACTGGGGAGGCATACTATCTTTTTTTTTACTCTCATGATCTTATGTGAGGAAACTGCCAGAGAGTATGTTATTATTGTAAGCAGGTTCACACACTAGAAGCTAAGGCCTATCAACAAATCACACAATGGCCATCATTATATATATATATATATATATATATATATATATATATATATATATATATATATAATATTCCTTTTTACTGAACAATTCATGTAACAAAGAATTAATGAATTTTGGAATTCATGGATACTATCTAACAAAGATCACAATAACTGAATTACATGGCAATTTTCCTTCATTCTCCAAATTGAAGGGGAGCAGAATATTTTACCCCAAAATATGCCTTTGGGGCATAAGGATTATTTTGAGCAGATTATTTTTAAGAAACAACAGGCAACACTAGAGAAACTCTGAAAAGGGAGAAGTTACCTTTTTGTAGAATTTTCATTTACATTTATAAAGGAACTCTCCATTTGTGAGGGTGCTTCCATTTCTGTACCTGGAAAAGGAGGATGACCCAGTCTCTAGAAACTCTTCTCAGTGGAGAAGGCACACTTAAAACTGAATAGCAATCTGCCTTTGTTTACTGTGCTTATCTTGATAATTTGCCATAACTGGCTCTCCCTCCCCTCCCCACCCTGTACCCCCCTTCTCAACATCTTCTTTTGTCTTTAGCTGAAGGTGATATTTAAAGTGATGGCATGGGACATCCTGGCAGCTATTCAGTTTTGCTGGTTAAATCCCATGTGTACAGGAGGTATGCATGTTATTAAACTTCTGCTTGTTTTGCTCCTGAGAATCTGTCTTTTATTACAGGGGAGTCTCATCCAAGAACCTCCAAGGGCAGAAGGAAAATATTTTTCATTTCCTACAAAAATACGGACATTCATTTAAATTCCACTTAATACCAGTTCCTACCTCACTTAGGTATTTTTTAACTAGACAAGTAAGTGGGTTATATGTGAGGGTTTATGGGAAGTCTTTCTGTTTTATTTAAAGCACCTCACAAGAATTAGTAATAAATACCTGTGGGTTTGCTTTTTCACAATGAAGATGTATATCCCCATGATTTAAGAAAAAGTATCGGAGTTCATATTTTTAGGTATCCTTTTGGATTTGAAATAGTAATTATCACTTAACAATAAGGTTCGGAAAGGAAAATTTTACTCTCTGATAACAATTCTCACCTGCTGACTGGGGACTGAAACTTCATGTCATGTGCTACAAAATGAAATTAGAAATGGCAAATTATTAGCTGACAGGCATTTTTTTACACTATTATTGATCTATTTCCTTAATTCTTCCTATTTCTTTGGTGATTTAGAGAGCAATAGTTCTTAATAAACATGGACGTTTTTCAATGATTCTTCCATATGCTACATCTGATTTTACCTAAAACTAAATCATTCCTTTTGCAGTACCCATTTTACTTCTAGATACTGATACAACTGTATGTTTATTAATCAGAGTTAAAGATAAATAAAATTGTCCCTAAGACATGCAAGCTGTCTCCAAATTATATATATTTGGGGGGAAATATTTTTTTAAATGCCTACCAACATACAATAGAAAAAAGATAACTATACATTTAGACATTTAGAAAGAAAATATAAATAGAACTACCTTTTACATAAGAAAATATGTATACAAGCATATATAAATATATAAATAAAATGAATATTAAGTGACTTCACAATATGGGTCATATGTGATAATATACATATATGACTTTCTTTCAGAGAATGTTCCCCTGCTATCAAATATCCATAATTCAACGGTAGAAGTTTTATTAGGTCAGGCTGGTATACTGGAATCTGGTTAAATTGTTATTTTAAACCCTAGGCACTAAAACTGTATTTCAACAATCTACTCAGGAAAACAAATCAGATCATATTCTAACTTTACAAGGACAGTGTTAGATAGCTGAATGTACACAAAGATATGGATTTATGGTGGCCTTCTGACTTTGACATTTGCACATCATTTGGCCTCTGAGCCAAATCTCTGCTTTTGTTTTCTCTCATTCTGCTCTTGAATGGACATTGTTTCTTAGCTTGAGTCTTCTTTCTTGATTCCTGTGTAGTGCAGTTTCCTTGCTCTGCTTGAAATATATTTTGAAACTAGCATTAGAACTGACTCATAGCAGAGTTTTTTCACTTATCCTAGCTTTAAGGACATGATGAACTTGATCTTGTTTTGTTCTCATTGAAATATACCCCACCCCCAAATTATATGTTGTATATGTATGTTCTCCATTTAAAATAATTCTAATATTTTATTAATAAGTATTATTTTGTATTTTAATACAAAATTTAAAATTTTAAAATACAATTCAACTGTTCTCATTAAATTTAGTAGGTAACATTGAATATTCAGTTTTGTGGAAATAAAGAGAGACCACCCAAATGAGAATGGAGGCCATTTATTTAGAGCTTGCTAGAGCCAGCTGTTACATATGGACTGAAGGTTTGTTGCTCCCCACTCCTTGCCCCATTCATATGTTGAAGCCTAATCCCAAGGTAGTGGTATGTGGAGGTGGGTCCCTTGGGAGGGACATGTTTAAATTATGAAGCTAGTTCTCAGGAATGGGATCAGTGCCTTTATGAAAAAGTTTCAGGGAGCTAGCTGGCTCTTCTTCCACCAGGTGTGGGTACAGCCAGCAGGGAATGGTATGCATCCAGGAAGAGGGCCCTCAGCATAATTTTGCAGTGTTGGCACCCTGATCTTGGACTTCCACCTTCCACAGAGCTATGAGAAATTAAACATTGCTTATAAGCCACTCAGTATATGGCACTTTGTGATAGTAACCCAAAGCAACTAAGACATCAGCCTTCCTTGCATTTGCAAAGAACCTGAACAAGCAGGAAACTGGAAAAAAAAAAAAAAAAAAAGGAAGGCTTAAACTATATGCTCTGAAAGATTGTCCTTGCGATGAAATGAGGGAGAGAACTAGAAGTTGGGCTTCTTGTGTGACTGGTTTAGGGGTAAGCTTTGTCTTGCTCTGATTGGTCCTGAATTGAAAGTGGGTGCATAATCTAGGGAAGCTGGTGCATGTTGATCAAGTCCAGACAGTTTTAGGCTTATTGATGCAGAAGGTATGGTTTGGCTTCCCAGGATGCTTGCTGCAGGGATCACAGGTCAAGATTCTATTGTCATATAAGGTCTGGTCATTGTCCCTTTGTATTTTGTTTCTTGATCTTCCCATTGGTCAGTTTTTCCCTTGCAAGATATTGACCAATTCAGGAAAGTCTAAGGTTCTAGATCCTTCACCCCCAAAGTTTGTCCAATTATCACCACAATTAAGCATACTGTATAATCTTAGTGACCTTTTTGTTGTTACATCATGTATCAAATGAAAAGAAAGTGGCTGCACAGAGGTATTTAATCTCTTGATAGAATAAAATGGACCAACATGATGACCAGTCCAACAAAAACAACAATAACTAATAATCCATGTAAGATGCTTCAGCATCAGGAACCCCAACAGCCCAAATCAGACCATAAGACACATCCCATAAATTGTAAGAATCAACTTTACAGAGCCAAGTAGTTCTCTTTCCCCCTAAACAATATACATTCCCTTCTACATTATATGTTTTATTGATCCAGGTAATATTAATATTATTTGACAAGAAACATCAGCCATGGCACAGATGTCATCAAGATTAGCCAATAAGAGATGTAGAGCCATACATCGTCCATTCCCAATCATGCCATGTTGAGACTGATCTGTATTCTACCTAGAGCACAGTACTTTAATGGTATTGTTAATATATCTATCATTAATAATGCTAGGGCATGTTATCATTAACCATGTGGTATTTACCTGATGGCAAATGTATTGGTATGATTTACCTCAAGAAGGGGTCTATAGCCTAAAGAAGAGCATAAGTTGGTGATACCATGTTCTGCTTAAAAACCTTCAGTTTTAGTTTTGATATATGACCCATCAGCCATCTATATTAGATAGATTTCTCAATAGTAGTCAGCAATAAGGATGAGAGAGGTATAAAAATGTTCCATAATTGAGGTAAGACAATTTTGAGTTGCTTCTAAGAGAGGCAGAAAAGCAGCAAGATTCAGGATTTTATATGGATGAAGGGTATCTTGAGAGGGAGAAATTAACAGAATCTCAAAAGAGATGAATTGTCTATCTGGAAAGTATCACGTGTTTGCAGTCAGTAGTAATGTCCATACTGTATAGAAATCATGGGATCGGGCAGGGAGACTAGAATTAGTTCAGCAGAAGTACCAACAAGTTATTTTTGTTTGTTTGGTTCTTCTTTTTTAAAAAATATTTTATTTATTTATTTTAGAGCTAGAGAGAGAGACAGAGAGAGCAAGGGGAGGAAAATAGGGAAAGAAACAAATGGACTTTGTGCTGAGCACAGAGCCAGATGCCCTGAAATCATGACCTGAGCCAAAATCAAAAGTCGGACACTGTACTGACTGAGCCAACCAGGAGCCCTGTACTAACAAGTTCTGAGTAGCAACTATTGCTCTCAGATGCATGTTTAAACCTTGGTAACCAATTGAGAAGGAAGTTATAGCAAGTAATTTTTTTGAAAATTCCCAAAAAAGGTGAGTCAAAAGCCCAAAGGTATTCCAGGTTGCTTATGTGAAAATATTCAAAACGGCTTTTTGTAGTTCAGGACGTCTAGAGATGAAGGCTGTTGAGGAGCCCTCTGCAGGTTACAGAGGGCCTTCATGTAGCAGAGGGTCTCTTACTGTGGACTTACCATGAGGAGGTATTGTGACCGGGGAGTGTGGCACTCACTGTCTATAATAGCCATTAAACCAAGATATCATCTAACTCATCAATTTGTAAGGTGTCTAGGCTACATTAGGAAAATCTTTAGTCTGTAAGGAGAGAAAATTGCCCTCTTGTTTGATAGGACATGCCCTAAATAATGGATTAAGTTTTGGCAAAATTATAATTTCTTTTTGAAATTTTATGTTTCTTTTCTGCTAAGTTTGAACCCAAGTAAATGGAATCTTTTGTAATAGCTTGCTTTGTTCTATGAATAAAGTAGGAGATCATTCATATATTGTATGTTTAGTCTCTCAGATTACATTTATAGTTATATAATATACATAATATATTTTAACAAAATTGGAAAAAGTATATATACTTTTATAAACTTTTTTTTCCAATAATATAACAATTTCTTTCAAAATCCTCTATGTTAGTATGAACTATCATTCATGTAATCTGCATGACACTCTTTTGGATGGATATACTAAAATGTATATAATCAATCTCCTGTTTAGACATTTTGAATCCCTCTAACTTTTGCTGTATAAATAAGTTTCCAAATACTCTCTCATAAGCTACATATTAAATTACTATCCACTTTCCCACTGTTTCTCAAGACAGGATATTACCATTTCAAGGAAGTATGGCTTTAAAGTTTCAGCATGGGCACCTGGGTGGCTCAGTTGGTTGGGCAGCTGCCTTCATCTCTGGTCATGATCCTGGAGACCCAGGATCAAGCCCCGCATCGGGCTGCCTGCTCGGCGGGAAGCCTACTTCTCCCTCTCCCACTCTCCCTTCTTGTGTTCCCTCTCTAGCTGTGTTTCTCTCTGTCAAATAAACAAAATCTTAAAAAAAAAAAGTTTCAGCACATTCTTCTCAAAATATCCGAAACCTAACCACCAACAACCATGTTTCAGGACTATAAGCTATGTCTTTGATTTCAACTCCATTTCAGAAGAATTGATTAAAGAAACAGAATACAAGAAAATCTTTTGCAATTAAAAATTGTAGGCCAAATTTTTTACTTCCTTAAATTGTTCAAGCATGATTCTAATGACTATATTTATAAAAGAAGAAGTAGAAAAGTGATTTTCAAAAACACATTTTGTAGTTCAAATGTATTTCATTTGGACAAAAAGCAAATAAAAAAATACCTTGAGGATAATAAAAAAAATCTTGAAGAAATATTTTATTATAAATATAAAACTGATTTCTCCTTTCTTCTCCCACTATCTTCTATATAAACCATTGATCACTAGTTAATTCTAGGTGATCATTAACTGGCTTGTTACCTTTTTTGGATAATGTCACAACAATATCATTTCCACATATTCAGCAGCTAGCTCAAAGTAGGTCATAGAGTAGTGGATAAATGGTTATTGAATAACTGAAAATATGTAAACTTGAGAAAATCAGAAAATTCTTTTTTTTGAGAGAGAGAGAGAGAGTGAGAGCATGAGAGGTGAGAAGGTCAGAGGGAGAAGCAGGCTCCCCACAAAGCTGGGAGCCTGATGTGGGACTCAATCCCAGAACTTCAGGATCATGAACTGAGCCAAAGGCAGTTGCTTAACCAACTGAGCTACCGAGGCACATAGAAAACCAGGAAATTATTTTCTTTAGGACCCAATCATTATTTTTCTTTCCATGTGTTCCCAAAAGTGAATTACTAATCTTAATTTTATATATAGCTATATTCTTTTTATTCCCAAACCTTTTGTCATTGATCAACAAGATAATTTTTTCTTTCCTTTTTTTTTTTTTGAGATTCCATTTATTTGAGAGAGAGAGAGAGCATGAGCTAGAGAGAGAGGAAGAGCGAGAGAGAATCTGAAGCAGACTCCAAGATGAGTGCAGAGCCTAACAAAAGGACTGATCTCACAGCAGTAAGATCATGACCTGAGCTGAAATCAAGGGCCAGCTTGTTCAACCCACTGAGCCACCCAGACATCCCTCCTTTTTTTTTTTTTTTAATTTCTTAAATATGTCTATTATTCTCTCAGAAAAGGCAATAACTAAAAGTAGGACCAAAGGGGGAAAAATTAAAGAGGTAAAAGAAAAGATAAAGGGGGAATTTATCATTAAATGGATCATCAAACTTTTTTGTTTTTAAAGATTTTATGTATTTATTTGAGAGAAAGAGTGAGAGAGAGAAGAAGCAGGAGGAGGGACAGAGGGAGAAGCAGACTCCCCACTGAGTAGGGAGCCTGATGTGGGCCTGGACCCCGGACCCTGGGATCATGACCTGAGCCAAAGGCAGATGCTTAACTGACTGAGTGAGATGCCCTCATCATCTCTGTTTAACAGAGATTTATCTCTGTTATTTATCATATACTTTTGAAAACATTATAAAAACTCATCAACTGCTTCACCTCCCTCAAATGAATTTTTAAATTGTGAACTCAACTGAACTTTATGTATTTTTAAATTTATTTTAATAAAATCCTGAGTTTTAAAGAGGAAAATGAATTTTTCTCTCCAAGTTGTTTACAGAACTTTGTATCAACATTAAAGCATTCTTTTTAGAGAAATGGGGAAACTTTCTGAGTTTTCATTCATAAATATGAAACAGATGAATGAGGAAAGTTTAACATAGAGCAGCTCCTTGGCACACCTGGGTGGCTCAGTTGGTTAACCATCTGCCTTTGGCTCAGGTCATGATCCCTGCATCCTGGGATGGAGTCCCACATCAGGCTCCCTGGTAAGCAGGGAGCTTGCTTCTCCCTCTGCCTGCTGCTCTCTCTGCTTGTGCTCTCTCTCTCTGTGAATCTCTCTGTCTCAGATGAATAAATAATATCTTTAAAAAGAAGAAGAAAAGGAAGAGGAGGAGAAGGAGGAGAAGGAGGAGCTCTTCTTCACACCTTCTGCCCTGGCTCTGCTCCCATTTGTGGTGGACAGGAAGGAACGTTATGTTACATGGCCTCTCACTCTGTCCCCCACAAGGTTAAACTTGACTAGTTAACAGTTACCAAGTAGTCCTGGAATGTAATTTTACAATAAATTCCTCAGGAGTTAACAGTGAACAGTAGCTCTGTACTTTAGTTTCACCATTACATAAAAGCTGAAAGAAAAGTTCCTTTACGGTTACAAACACACTTACCTTCCATTCAAATCAACAGAAACTGTTTTTGTTGTTTAGTTTTTCATATTTTGCTGTCTTCTCTTTTTGAGAGAATAAAATACAAATTAAATAAATCGACTATGTATGTGTAAAAATAATTCTCTTCAGAATTCTAGGGGATCTTATAGTATCTCACTCTATTTATCCAGCTATGTATCTATGTTAAAATAAGTTTAGAATTTGATATTTCATTGGTTTTACAAGACTAGTTAGCAGTATCTTGCTAATATTCTATTAGAGGACACTATCAATATTTAATTTAATCCCATTAAAAATCTGGAGTTTCGAGCAACTATCTAATATGGTATTGAAGACTTTGAGTAATCCTCCATTTCTAAAATACTATTGTGTTAGCCAGAGCATCTGATTCAGGAAAGAAAATAGAATGAACTTCTTATGGAGATAGCGTATAGTATTTATGCTCAAACTTTCCAATCAAGGACCTGTTTTAAAAATCTACAAACTCTGATGTGAATGATGCACAAAGAACGGGTGAGTGTGGTTTTACCAGTTCTGATCTAACAGACACTTTGGAATATGAGATGGCAGGTAAAGAAAGGACATTTGCAGACATCACCACTGTTTCCCACTTCACTAAGAGATAGTGGTCCCAGTTTCTGACACGCTAGCTTTCCGTCACAAGGATTGGTTTTGAAATGACTTAATATTTGCTGTGAAGCATTTAACTCAATGGGTAGTGCCCTGAGCAGGCACAGGATGGCCAAAGCCCAGTGGTCTCCAACCTACATTTCTATGCCACATGATCAATACACACAGCTTTGCTAGGTACCACCGAGCCTCACTGACCAGGCAGCCACTGGGAGGCTGGTCCACAGCCCGGAGAGTAACTCCCAAGCCAATCCAATCAGAGAGGTAAACATTGTGTGTAACTGACAATGGGCTCTAGAAAGTCTTCTTAAATCGATAAGCATTCTTACTGAATGCCTCTTAGTGCCTCTCCCCGGCTCCTTTGTTTCCCAATGCACTCAAAGCAGAGTTAAGAGTTTATGAGACAAGAAAGCTGTCTCCATATAAATAATACACCAAAACTTTTATGATCCATTTTATGCCACAACTTAAATATTCACTGAAAGAGGGCAATGCTTCATCTTGATGGCAGGATAGTTTGACTTTTTATCTATCTCTTTATTGATTTCCTTCTGCAAAATCCAAAAAGAATGAGGTTAAGATGTTCATATGCGTTTTATAACAAGAGGAAAATACTCCTGCTTTTTTGTCTTCGATGGGAAATAATGGAAATGTGTGTTTAAGTAGAAAATCCACTTTAGAAAATAATTTCAAATCTTTATAGCCCCCAAATCACTCCATTTTATTACCCTAAACAGTCAACTTCCTAAACCAGAAGATTATATTTAAAACGAGAAAATATGAAAATAAAATAAAATGAGTTAAAAAAGAATGACTTTGTCTAGGCTTCAGTGTAGCTGATTATCACCGCCTGTCATTCAGCTTTTCCCCAAAGCTCATGGGTATCGTTTGGGAGCATCTGGTTGCTATGTGAGTGGACCCAGGCCTCCAACAACTGATCATGGCCGTAGAGTCCTGCCTGGTGACTTCACTAAGAACACACGCCTAGTGAGGTTTTTTTTGCTTTCTCTTGTTCTCTATCAAAATAAATATTTCCTCTTGTATTTATTTATACTTTTTCTTGTTTTTTTCATCCATTTATGTCTTCTTTAATTACACTTTTTATGATATTTTGCATCAAACTTCAGGATGCTGCTCTAATCTTGACAAAATGAATTTGAGAAAAATGTGCAGGGAACTACTTTACTTTTCTTTCCACCGGAAGCACAAAGAGATTCACTGGGGATGATATTTCTAAGGGATCTAGGATACCTATGTAGGGAGAAAAAGCTGACTTGTGTAGGAGGTAGCAAACTGAGGCTTATATTTCTTTTTTAAAAAATTGCGAAGCAGGGGCGCCTGGGTGGCTCGGTTGGTTAAGCAACTGCCTTCGGCTCAGGTCATGATCCCAGAGACCCGGGATCGAGCCCCACATCGGGCTCCCTGCTCGGCGGGAAGCCTGCTTCTCTCTCTGTCACTCCCCCTGCTTGTGTTCCCTCTTTGGCTGTGTTTCTCTCTGTCAAATAAATAAAATCTTTAAAAAAATAAATTGTGAAACAAATAGAATAACTAAAATTTTAAAAGACTACTATTTTAGAATCTGATGGCAATACAACTATTCTGAAGATGATGTGTGGGTGTAGACTTGTTTCCCCTACTGCCTGGGAATCACTGAGGTGACAGGCGCCTGTGTCCAAGGACCTTCTCCATCAGCGCATCTTGGGGAAGGGCCCTGAGTCTCTGCATTAAAAGTCAGGCTTGAGAAATATTTATTTGGAACAACAACAACAGGGGTGCCTGGGTGGCTCATTTGGTTAAGTGTCTGCCTTTGGCTCAGGTCATGATCCCTGGGTCCTGGGATTGAGTCCCCCTGCTGGGCTCCCTGCTGTGCAGGAAGCCTGCTTCTCCCTCTCCTTATTGTCCCTTTTCCTGCTTGTGCTCTCTCCCCCTCTGTCAAATAAATAAATAAAATTTTTTTTTTAAAAAGTAAAAGAACAATGGCACTGGTCTTATCCACTGTTCATGGACAAGTGAAATGAAACCTGTTGTGAAAGATAGAATACTAGAAACATTCACTTTGATACTCAAAGCCTTGACCTCATTCAGAGTGGTTAAATGCCCTGTGATAAGCAATTTGGAATGGACATATAATGTCAATTGTTTTATATTTTTACCTAAGTTTAATTTGAATACTGGCTATAGGCACTTAATTAAAAGCTACTTCTACAAAGATATTTGTGCAGTAGGAAGTTGTGGTTATTAGAATCCTTGGCTAGCCTCAGAATATCAGAGAAAATAGATTCGAAAAAATCAAACCATTTTTGTTTTCCTAATTGACTACTTGGCTACTCAGCTACTATTTGAAAATAAAATGGTTGTTTCCATATAAAATGTAAAATAATTTGGAAAATTACAGAGGGGTATGTTTTAAGAGTACTGAAATTAAATAGTAACTGGAATGCAAGAAAAAAAACTGAGGGGATCATACATCAATTTAAATAATAAAAGATATCTAAAATGTCAGTTTTTATTTTTTAAATGCAGAGAAACCCTGAAAAAAATAGTCTTAATCTACATATTTCTGTATCAGATATTATAAGAAAATTTGGAAGGAATATTTCCCCGGACACAGTGCCACACATGGAATAGACTGAAATATGATATAAAAATATAGCAAATAGTAACCCCATACTAAAGAATCAATCCTGACAAAATCATTCTATAGACACTTCTTACTGGAGAATCTCTATATTAATGCATGTAATATCCTTAAATACAAAGATAAATGTTATTAGTAGATGTATATTTGACCAGTTTTTTAACCTGCCAGAGCTCTAGGGACATTTATTGTGAATGATAGATCATAGTCATGAATTAATTAGTGTTCTGAATGCCAAAAAAAAAAAGAGAGAAATGGTGTCAACAAATGCAATGTATAAAATGGTAGCCATATAATAAATGAGTCATTCAAAGTTTTTTATTAAATTAAATATATTCATGACAAAAGCCAACACGGCACTATTGACTGAATAATTTAATCTTGTCATCTTATAGAGTGGGTTGCAAAATAATAAATTGTTCAAGCTGAGTAAGTTATTGAATACTTTTAGACTCAAGAGAGTTGTGGGTTTAAAACAGACTCCTGCTACCTCATTCCTCAACGTTGACAGATATTAGAGAATTCATAATAAGCCTGCCATTAGGTGCACTCATCTTTTCTTTTTTTATTTCACTGACAGAAAAATATCCATTTGGAACTGAAATACTATATTTTGAGAGGTCTAATTTATAGGAGGACCAAAATAACTCATTCCAAAAGGTCTTCTCAGACTTCATTTATTAGAAAATATTAAGACTTGCATGACATTTCTTAAACCCTGTTAACTAACATAATGATGATGAGTAAATGGCAAACAACTCAAGACCTATTATCAAAAGGATGAGAACAGTGAGTGCAGTTAGATGATTATAAATATCACGATAAAATAGGGTTCAAAATGCAGTTTGTTTAGTTAAACTAGTGATTCAATGTCATCTATTAGCAACCCAAGGCAGGGGAGGGGGGTGATGGCTGTTTTTCTATTTCTGGATTCAAAGAAAGAAAACATAAACTTAAATCATTTGGGGCAGGAATGAAAAGAGACATTGCCTCAATGACTTCTCATGTTGAGTATACTCCCTCATATCACCCAAAGCATCACTGACATGCGCAAGCCAAGGTAACACAGATGGACAAAATTCAGGGAGCCAAAATGCCCCAGCTATTCATTCTATTCCTTCTTTAGAAAGATGTTCTCACCTAGTGTTTAAATAGGAGGGGATAAAACAAACTGATGAAGGAAGCATCACAAGGAATCATCCAGTGATGTGCTCTTTGCAGAAGCAGAAAACTGAGTAATATGTTTATGTTTTCAAGTTTACTTGAAAAAAATTTTTAGAGCCTATTTTCATTCCAATATTAGTATATGTGCTGCCCAAGTGAGTGCAAGAACCTATTTATTATCCATCATTCATGTATGAGCAAAAAGGAACTAAAAGGATAAAGATACACAAAAACCCTGGAGAACCCAGTCTCCCCTCTCTCCTTCCCTCCCCTGCCTCCTTTCCTCCCTCTCTCCCTTCCTTCCTCTTCTCTTTTCCTCAAATACTTGTTGAGCACCTGTTATGTGCTTCAGGATATTCCGGATCCTGGAAATAAATTGTTTACTGAGACTTAACAATTTCCAATACATATTCCAATAAAGGCAAAAAGATACTAAGTAAACATATGGGCAAAAGAGATACATTTGAATTGTAATATTGTTTATGAAGATATTTTTATAATCAAAAGAATAGTTTGTCTTTAAATGAGCAGTTCAAACGTCTTTTAGTAGTACAAAATGTAAGATTTAGTAAAACTTAATTTTCTACCATAGGAAAATTTTATATGATCTTTATTTTCTCACAAAGAATCCCTAAATGTAGAATTACCATGTTAAATTTCAAAAAGTGTCTTTAAAAATTAAGGACTTTTTGTTCTATTTTAAAAATTTTCAGGGGCATCTGGGTAGCACAGTTGGTTAAGTGACTGCCTTTGGCTCAGCTCATGATCCCGAAGTCCCAGCATCTAGCCCCACATAGGCTCCCTGCTTGGCGGGAAGCCTGCTTCTCCCTCTCTCACTCCTCGTGCTTGTGTTCCTTCTCTGGCTGTGTTTCTCCCTGTTAAATAAATACATAAAGTCTTCAAAAAAAAAAAAAAACTTTTCATACAATAACTTTTGCTCTTTATATTGTTGGATTTAACAAAATCATGGAATCTTATATCTACCACCCCTGCAAGCAGGGGTGGTCTGGAAGCTCCCATTTGTCCCCTTTGTGGCCAAGCCCTTCCTCTACTCCCAGTAACTGGCATTACTGTTCTGTTTTATGTTCTTACGGTTTTGTCTTTTCCAGAAGGGTATATTCATGGAACTGTATAGTATGTCCCATTTGGGGCCTGGCTTCTTTCACTTAGCTACATGTAGATAGGCTTCTTCCATAATGCCATAATGTTATGAAGATCGGTAGCTCACTTTTTTCACTATTGATCAGTGTTTCATGATATGGATGTAGGGTCATTTTTCATCTATTCCCCCATAGATGGACACCTGGATGAGGTGCAGCGTTTGTGATTATGGACAGAGTTATAATAAACATTTTCATACAGGCTTTGTGGGAAAATATGTTTTTAGTGCCTTGGGTAAATTAAAAAAAAAAAAGAAAAAAAAACAAACCTAGAAATAGGATCGCTAAGTCATTTAGTCTATTCTCAAGTTGGTGAGACATCGCCAGATTGTATTTACTGTTTCGGCAGCATTTGTCTTTTTCCCAGTAATATGGAAGAGTTCCAGTTGCTCCATAATATTGTCAGCACTTTGTATTGTCAGATTTCTTTTTTAGATAGTCAAATAGATGTCTACTGATTTCTCATTTAGGTTTAATTTGCATTTAGCTAATGTTTAAGGGTGCTCTGTAGCATTTCATATGCCTCTATAATTTCTTTGTATCTTTTCAGTGAAGTATCTATTCAGAATCTGTGCCACAATTGGGAGCAGGGGTCTTTCTTTCATCTTGCCTAGAATTAGAGTGCCTTATATATTCTGAATATAAGTACTTTACAGATAATAAATCACTTGCATTTACCTGAATGTGTTCCTTGTCTTTCCATTTTGTAACCAGTGTTGCCTCAGCCTTCTCTGTTATTAACTGAGTAGTTTTTATCTTTCAAATGTATCTCTTCCATTGCCTCTCATTTATATCATTCTAAAACATTTGAGTCATTCTCTATGCTTTACACTTTATATCATTAACTACTTTGAGTCCACATTTACATAATATCATACAATTTTAAGTGTACAATCTGGACCTTAGAAGGGTATATTTCCGATCCCTCTTTCATTCCTTGTGCCATTATTGTCATGGAATTTACTAGTACATACACTAGACATGTAATACATTGTACTATTTTTATTTATGTATTTATTTTTAAAGATTTATTTATTTATTTGACAGAGAAACACAGCTAGAGAGGGAACACAAGCAGGGGGAGTGAGAGAGGGAGAAGCAGTCCTCCCACCGAGCAAGGAGCTAATGTGGGGCTCGATCCCAGATCTCCGGGATCCTGACCTGAGCCGAAGGTCAACGCTTAAGGACTGAGCCAGCCAGGTGCTTCTTAACTTGATTTTTTATTGGCTTATATGATATTTGGCAGCTGGACGAGTTTCATGAGCTTGTGACCTATGCAAATGGGAGCTTCTTGTTCAGAGAAGCCAAGGCATGACTTAATTCTCTCCTGTCGCTGTCCTGAAGTTATTAATACTTTACAAATGAAGATCCCTACATTTTTGTTTTGCTGTATCTGGCAACTTATGGTGCTCCATCTGTCTCACATCAAATGTTTGGGTCCATTTAGTCCAAATAGATGCATCAGTGTTTCCCTAGATTTTAGGATACTTAGTTGACTTGCATTCCCAATTCTCTGATGAGTTACAAAAAAAAAATCATTAATTTTTCATTTGTCCGGATTTTCCCTTTTGTGCAGGCAGGAGTGAAACTCTTTCTAGCTTTCTACATTTTGGAGATGGAACTGAAAGGCCAAGTATTTAATCCCCCTTTAATCCCCTACTTTGACTTTTAATATGTGTTTAAGCTACCCAAGTGATTTTTATTCATTTAACTCATCAATTACTTGATAAATACATACTTGAAGAAATAGTTTTAATAAATAAGACATAATATTTTATTTCAGGTTTAGAATTCCGGCTCATAAAAAATAATGTCGCTTTCAATGAAGATAAAATAATCCTTACTGTCATTTCGGTCTTTCATTTAAAAATACTTTCAATATCAGAATACATTGTTGATCAAGGTGCTTCTTTTTTTGACCTTGGAAAGATAAATGCTCCATTAGTCAGCTCAGGCTGCTACATAAAATGCCATTTATTTCTCATGGTCCTGAGGCTGGGAAGTCCAATCTCAAGGTGCCAAAGATTCAGTTCTGGACCATGGGCTTTCTTCCTGGTGTGTGGATCACCAGAAGCTCAATCTGTTCTTGAAGGACTCTTGGTAGCCTACATATGGATAGAGAGATGGGGGGGGGGTGAGGTGGGGAGAGATATAGAGGGAGAGAGAGAAAGGGATAGAGTGCTCTGCTCTTATCTCTTCTTGTAAGGACACTTATCCCATCATGGAATCCCACCCCTCATGAGCTCATCTAAATAATAACTTCCTCCCAAATGCCCCATCTTCTAATATCAGGGCACTGGGAACATAGGTCTTCAATGTATGAACTCTGGAGAAACAGAAACATTCAGTCCATAACAGATAAATTCTTATATACGTTTATACACATTTAAGTTGACAGTTTAGAGAACCTAGTGTACTGACTTTAACTCAAAGAGTAAATTTGCTATTGTGAATGGCCTCAGGACACAGGAAGAGCAAACTCTAATGAGTAAAATTACATAACATTACACTCCTCCAGAGAATCAAGGACTGAAACATGTAACCAACTAATAAAATTTTATCTATAAATTATTTATATTGATGGACAATGAGTGCATATAAATTGTTACCTCTAAATGCGATTGTAAATAGTTGGTTTACAATGGTTTTATTAGAAATATGATAAATATTTTATCTGACTTAAGTCCTTTTTTAAAATAATGATTTTTTTTTCAGTGTCCCAAGTTTCATTTTTTATGCCCCACCCCCAGTGCTCCATGCAATTTGTGCCCTCAATAGGCACCACCAGGCTCACCCATCCCCCCACCCCCTCCCTTCCAAAACCCTGAGTTCCTTTCTCAGAGCCCAAAGTCTCTTATGCTTCATCTTCTTCTCTAATTTACCCCAGTTCACATTTCCTTTCTTTCTCCTACTGTCCTCCATGTTACTCTTTATGCTCCACAAGTAAGTGAAACCATATGATACTTGACTTTCTCTACTTGGCTTATTTCACTCAACCTAATCTCCTCCAATACAGTCCATGTTGCTACAAAAGTTGGGTATTCATCCTTTCTGATGGAGGCATAATATTCCATTGTATATATGGACCATATCTTCTTTATCCATTCATCTGTTGAAGGGCACATTGGTTCTTTCCACAGTTTGGCAATTGTGGCCATTGCTGCAATGAACATTGGGGTACATATGGCCCTTCTTTTCACTACCTCTGTATCTTTGGGGTAAATACCCAGTAGTTAAATTGCAGGGTCATAGGGTAGCTCTATTTTAAATTTTTTAAGGAATCTCCACACTGTTTTCCAAAGCGACTGCATCAACTTGTATTCCCCCCAATAGTGTAAGAGGGTTTGGTTCCCCTTTCTTTACAGCCTCTCCAACATTTGTTTCCTGTCCTGTTAATTTTGGCCATTCTGAATGGTGTAAGGTGGTATCTCAGTGTGGTTTTGATTTGAATTTCCCTGATGGCTAATAATGATGAACATATTTTCATGCGTCTGTTAGCCATTTGTATGTCTTCAATGCAGAAGTACCTCTTCATGTCTCCTGCCCATTTTTTGATGTGATCATTCTTTTTTTGATTGTTGAGTTTGAGGAGTTCTTTATTGATCTTAGATATCAGCCCTCTGTCTGTAGTGTCATTTGCAAATACCTTCTCCCATTCTGTGGTTTGCCTCTTTGTTTTATGGACTATTTCCTTTGCTGTGCAGAAGCTTTTTATTTTGATGAAGTCCCAAAAGTTCATTTTTGCTTTTGTTTCCTTTGACTTTGGAGACATGTCTTGAAAGAAGTTGCCAATGTCATAGAGGTTACTGCCTATGTTCTTCTCTAGGATTTTGATAGATTCCTGTCTCATGTTGAGGTCTTTCATCCATTTAGAGTTTATCTTTGTGTATGGTGTAAGAGAATGGTCGAGTTTTATTCTTCTATATGTAGCTGTCCAATTTATTGAAGAGACTGTGTTTTTTCCACTGGGTATTTTTTCCTGCTTTGTAGAAGATGATTTGACCATAGAGTTGCAGGTCCATATCTGGACTCTCCACTCTGTTACATTGGTCTATTTGTCTATTTTTGTGCCAGTACCATGTTATCTTGGTGATCACAGCTTTGTAATAAAGCTTGAAATCAGGCAACGTGATGCCCCCAGCTTTGTTTTTCTTTTTCAATATTTTCTTAGCAATTCAGGGTCTTATCTGGTTCCATATAAATTTTAGGATGATTTGTTCCAACACTTTGAAAACTGTTGATGGAATTTTGACTGGGATGGCATTGAAAGTGTAGATTGCTCTGGGCAGTATAGACATTTTAACAATGTTTATTCTTCCGACCCATGAGCATGGGATGCTTTTCCATCTTTTTGTGTCTTCTGCAATTTCTTTCATGAATGTTCTTTAGTTCCTCGAGTACTGATCTTTAATTTCCTTGGTTAGGTTTATTCCAAGGTATATTATGGTTTTGGCGGCTATAGTAAGTGGAATTGATTCTCTAATTTAGCTTTCTATATTTTCATTGTTAGTGTATAAGAACAAAACTGATTTCTGTTCATTGATTTTCTATCCTGCCACATTTTTGAATTGCTGTATGAGTTCTAGTAGTTTGGGGGGTGTCCGGAGCCCAGAGTCAGGCTGGCGTCAACAGTTGAGTAAGAGCTCCTGAACTCGCCAGCCTGGACGTTTACATCCGGGCTAGGCAAGAGTTAATAGTTGAGCGAAACTCCTGATACCCGGCTGTCTGGGCCCCTGCTTTTGCGAGAGAAGAAGGACAGTTAATCATGTATGAGGTTCAATTAGTAGCTTAGGAGGAACTAAGAAAATCGGCACCATGGGGTCTGTTGCTGGTGTTTGGGAAAGAGATTAGGGGAACTGTGGGGGTATGGAAAGAAATTGTAAAATTCTTGCTGTGACCTTTCCACTATGGATGTTTATACACAATTGTGCACTGTTCACTATATAATGGCTTGTAACCCTGAATAAAATCAGCACTGTTTGGACACAATCCACTTTGTCCCTCCTATTCCCATCTCTTTTGTTCTTCTTTCTTTCACCATCTCCTTGCCCTTAGGTCTCTGTTTGTTCATGTTGCTGCGTCAGCCGCAACTGGGGGTGGAGTCCTCTGGGTTTTCCATATAAAGTATCATGTCATCAGTGAAGAGAAAGAGTCTGACTTCTTATTTGCCAATTTGAATATCTTTTATTTCTTTTTGTTGTCTGATCGCTGTGCTAGGACTTCTAACAATATGTTGAACAACATTCATGAGACTGAACATCCTTGTTTTGTTCCTGATCTCAATGGAAAGGCTGTCAGTTTTTCTCCAATGAGAATGATATTTACTATGGGTTTTTCATAGATAGATTTTATGAGGTTGAGGAATGTTCCTTCTATCTCTATACTTTGAAGAGTTTTAATCAGGAATGGATGCTGTATTTTGTCAAATGCTTTTTTTTTTGCATCAATTAAGAGGACCATGTAGTTCTTCTCTCTTATTTTACTGATTTGTTCTATCACATTGTTTGATTTATGAATGTTGAACCACCCTTGCATCACAGGGATAAATCCTACCTGGTCATGGTGGATAATCTTTTTAATGTATTGTTGGATCCTACTAGCAAGGATCTTGTTGAGAATCATGGCATCCATATTCATCAGGGATATTGGTTTGAAATTCTCCTTTTGGATGGGGTCTTTGCCTGGTTTGGGGATTAAAGTAATGTTGGCTTTATAGAACGAGTCTGGAAGTTTTTCTTCTGTTTTTATTTTTTGAAACAGATTCAGGAGAATAGGTATTATTTCTTCTTTGAATGTTTGGTAGAATTCCCCAGGGAATTTGTCAGGTCCTGGGCTCTTGTTTTTTGGGAGGTTTTGATCACTGCTTAAATCTCTTTATTAGGTAATGGTCTATTCAGGTTTTCAATTTCTTCCTGTTTCAGTCTTGGAAGTTTATAGGTTTCCCAGGAATGCATCCATATCTTCTAGGTTGTTTAACCTATTGACATATAACTGTTGATAATACTTTCTGATGATTGTTTCTATTTCCTTAGTTTTAGTCATGATCTCTCCCCTTTCATTCATAATTTTATGAATTTGGAGTCCTCTCCCTTTTCTTTTGGATTAGTTTGGCCAATGCTTTATTGATCTTATTAGTTCTTTCAAAGAACCAGCTTCTAGTTTCATTGATGTATTTTACTATATTTCTAGTTTCTAATTCATTGATCTCTGCTCTAATCTTAATGATTTCCCATCTTGCGTGTGGGATTGGCTTAATTTGTTGTTGATATTCCAGTTCTTTAAAGTGTAAAGAGAATTGGTGTATTTGGGATTTTTCTTTTCTTTTTTTTCCTTTTTGAGTGAGGCCTGGATGGCTATGTATTTCTCCCTTAGGACCATCTTGGCTGTATCACATTGGTTTTGGATCAATGTATCTTCATTCTCATTGGTTTACATAAAATGTTTACATTCTTCTTTGATTTCTTGATTAATCCAAAGTTTCTTGAGCAGGATAGTCTTTAGCTTCCAAGTATTTAAAGCCCTTCCAAACTTTTTCTTGTGGTTGAGTTCCAGTTTCAAGGTATTGTGGTCAGAGAATATGATCTCAGTCTTTTGGTATCAGTTGAGCCCTGATTTGTGACCTAGTATGTGATCTATTCTGGAGAAAGTTCCATGTGCACTTGAGAAGAATGAGTATTCTGCTGTTTTAGGGTGGATATATCTATGATATCTGAATATATCTATTCAATGTGTCATTCGTAGCTCTTGTTTCTTTGTTGATTTTCTGTTTAGATGATCTTTCTATTGCTTAAAGTGGTGTCTTAAGCTCCTACAATTAATGTATTCATATCAAATGACTATTTTGTTTAATAGATGGCTTATGTAGTTGGCTGTTCCCATGTTGGGAGAATAAATATTTACAATTGTTAGATCTTCTTGATGGACAGACACTTTAAGAATGATGTAGTGTCCTTCTGTATCTCTGACTACAGTCCTTAGATTAAAATCTGATTTGTTTGATAAGAGAATCACTACCCCAGCTTTCTTTTGAGGCCTGTTAGCATGGAAGATGGTTCTCGATCCCCTCACTTTCAGTCTGGATGTATCTTTAGACTCAAAATGTGTCTCTTGTAGACAGCATATGGACAGGTCCTGTCATTTGATCCAGTCTACAATCCTGTGCCATTTTATGGGAGCATTTAAGCCATTCATGTTGAGAGTGACTATTGAAAGACACATTTTTATTCACATCCTGTTGCCTGTGAAACCTTTATTTCTATAGATTGCCTCTAAGTTTCTGTTCTGTGTCACTCTTGGGTTCTTTCCTCTTTTATAGAACCCCCCTTAATATTTCTTGTAGTGTTGGCTTGGATCAAATGATCTTTTAGACGTTGCTGGTCCTGGAAGCTCTTCATCTCTTTTTCCATTTTGAAATTCAACTTTGCTGGGTACATTATCCTTGGTTGCATACTTTTTCATTTATTTTCCTGAATATGTCTTGCCAGCCCTTTCTGACTTGCCAGGTTTCTGTGGACAGATTTGACATTATTTTGATCATCCTCCCTCTGTACTTAAGGAATCTCTTCCCCCTAGCTGTCCTTAATACATATGCTTTGAATTAATGATTTGTGAATTTCACAATTATGTGCCTGGAGTTTTTTCTGACCTCATTGATCTTGGGGGTGTCCACTCTGCCTCTAAGATGTAAACACTTGTTTCATTCCACAGATTATGGAAATTTTCATCCAGGATTTGTTCAACTATATCTTCTAGTCTTCTCTTTCTCTCTCTACTCCCTCAGGGATCCCAATAATTCTGATACTAGAGCATTTCATGGTGTCATTTATTTCCCTAATTCTATTTTTATGAGATTTTAGCCATTTGTTCTAAGACTTCTTCTGTGCCTCCTTTTCAATCAATCTGTTTTCTAGATCACTAAGGTGATCTTCTGCTTCATTTACCCTAGCTGTTAGAGTATTAAATTAGATTGGATCTCATTGATAGCATTTTTATCCTCTGCCAGGTCAGCTTTCTCTTCTGCCCTTAGAGATTCTATGTTGCCATTAATGGTCTTTTCCAACTTAGCCATTGCTTAGATAATTGCTACCCTGAATTCTATTTCTGTCATATTTGTTTATTTCATATCCAGTAGTTCTGTGACAGAACTTGCAGTCTCTGAATTTTTCTTTTGTTGGGTATTCCTCCTCCAAGTCCTTTTGGTGAGGGGTGATTGAGAGGATGTATAGCTGAATATATCAACCACGATCCAGGCAAGTTGCCCTTTGGAAGGTTTCAGAGCAATCAGAAGTCACCACCAAAAAGAAAGAAGAAATAAAAGACAGAAAAAGAGAAAAAAAGTATGACAAAACTTGGCCAAAATGGGCCCCAATGGTAGGATTTATATGGCACCAAAATAAAAAAGAATACTGTCAAAAGTAAAAGAAAGGAGAAAAAAATTAAAACCCAACCCAAATGACCCCCAAGAATAATATTTATATAGCACAAAGTCAAAAACAAATACACAGAAACACTGATGGAAGAATAAGATGGAAAGCTGGTTACGGACCCTTGATGTGGGCGAGGAAAGTATTCCAGTTCCTCCAAGGTGTATCTTGTTATTTTTGTTAGAGGACTCAATTTTATAGAGATATAGGGATATTAAAGCTGGTTTATATATAGGGGTAGTATTGAATAGGAAAAGAGGATTACCTTGAAGCTTATATCAAAAGGGGGGAAGAAAGAAAGAGTCACAGATATGTGTATGAAAAAAGTTCAAGTTAAAAAATTATGGAACACTGTATTAAACATCAAGTTGTAATAATAAGTAAGTTTAAAAATAGAAGAATAAGAATCACAAGAATGAATTTAAATTTTTTTAAATTGAAAAAATAAAAGAAATTTTTAAAAAATGAAAAGAAAAGCTGTATCTATAAAACATACAGGTTTGGGGGCAGTACTGGGAGCTTAATATATTGTTTTTTTTTTTTCCCAGATGTTGGGGTATTACAGTTTTATGGAGACCTGTGGTGGTTGTCCTCTTGTTCTTCTGGCTTGCCTTCTGGGGGAGGAGCCTGCTGCATTGTTTTTCAGTCAATGTTGCTTAGGTTGAGTCTCCTTGGCCCTATCAAGGGCTCTATGTAACCGGTTCTTCAAGCTCTCTGGAGGTGGTTTTTTGTTTTTTGGGTTTTTTTAAGATTTTATTTATTTATTTGACAGAGAGAGAGATCACAAGTAGGCAGAGAGGCAGGCAGAGAGGGAGGAGGAAGCAGGCTACCTGCTGAGCAGAGAGCCCCATGAGGGCCTCCATCCCAGGACCCCGAGATCATGACCTGAGCTGAAGGCAGAGGCTTTAACCCACTGAGCCACCCAGGCACCCTCTCTGGAGGTTTTTATTCTTTTATGGCTTTTGAGTTTTTTTGAAAAGTCAGAGCAAAGTAAGCTGTCTGCACCCAGACCTCCATCTTAGGGATAAGTCTCAGCCTGCACCAGTCTGGATGGTCTGGGAGACATAGACTCCCCCTCTGCAAACTCCCCTGCACCCTGCCACCTCTCTCTCACAGGTGGTGCACACGCTGAGTCAGGCCTCAATCATCACCTGAGGCCCCACTTGTCTCTACACCTTTGTGCCACAGAAACCATGAGTGATATCGGTTTGTGCAAACCTGTCATTGCTGGACTGCTGTCTGGAGCCCACAGCTGCACTGGGTGCACTAGGGCCCATGGTCCCACACGTTGTGTGGAAGTCTGTGAGCTGAGGGGCCTCTGGCATGTGCGGCAAGTGTGTCCAGCCAGGTGGTGGTGCAAGCAATGGAAAACTGGGATTTCAGGGAGTCCCCATTGGTTTCACTCAAGGGCCAGCAGGCATCAGCTATGGATGCCCTGGGAATGCCATTTTAGGTCTGTGCCTGTGGCCATCAGATTCCACCAGTGGCCCCTTAAGATCCTTTGGTTTTTTTTTAATACTTTTAACCAGACTCCAAGTTGATGCTGGATCCTAAACACAGGGCACTTTCATATTGGGGTATTACTTTCCAATGGGTCACTTCTGGTCCCCCTTGTGTTTATCCTCCAAAATCAGTCCAACTACTCCCACTCCACTTTACCTCTCTGCTGATGCTCTTCTGCCCCCATAGAGATCCAGAAGTGTGTAGTCTTACATCTCAGGCTTATTTCATGGGTATTTGGAGTGTTCTGGTAGATATTTAGTTCACTTCAGGGGACCCATTGAAACAGGATCTCCTACTTCTCTGCCATCTCACCCCCTCCAAAAGTGAACTCTTGCTGAGAGCTTTGTGATAAAAACCATCCAGGGTTGGCACCCCCACCAACATCAACTGTCTTCACTTCTATAATTCTATGTTTCTGTCAGCATTTCAGAAGTTGTTTACAAGTCAGAAGTTGCTTATTTACTCATGCATCATGAGCGACAGCTAACCTGACTCTGATAATTTTTATCTTTGTTGTCTCTCTTAATAAGACCACTTTAGTCGGTTGTAAATATTAAGGTTCTTACTACAACAAAAACAAACAGACAAACACAACATTAGTTAAATCAACAAATTAAATTATATGGGAATGAGTTGAAGAATTACCATATATGTGTTCACAGCTGTTGAATGTATGTTAGAGCATAAAATCTTGAGTTGATATGGTATCTTTATTTCCAACTTCCCTTCTGAACTATTTTCCAGTGAGGGAGGCATAAAAAAATCATTTTCTTAAAAAAAAAATCATTTTCTTCCACCCATTAAGAAGAGCATCTACCCTATGTAAAATGAAATAAAAAGGTAGCTGCCCTATGAGTTATACATGTGACTTATAATCTGATCCACTCAACATAACCAATTTTTGATCTTATGTTAAATATGATGTACACCCAGAAAAATACACAAATAATTATGAATTTTCACAAACTGTATAGTCCTCTGTCATCAAAACTTGTATCAAGACACAGAGAATTATTAATATTCCAAAAGTTCCCTTCTGTTCTCTATACCTCGAAATAAACACTGTACTAATGTTACGCAGCAAAAATTAGTTTTCTTAATTTTGAACCTTATATAAAATGAATACTGCACTATATGCTCTACTAAGAAATGTAATAGGACTTGAAAATTTGTAAATTTTCTTGTTTTATGATATTAGAATTAGAAGCATTTTATTCATTCACTTTTTGAAATTATCCTGAAATAACCAGATCAAGAAATACCATTGCAAATTTATCTTTGAAAAATTGGAAGAATTATATTACAAAAATTGGAAACATCCTATACTATTATGAACAGTGGAATGGAAAGTAAATGGTGTTTTGTTTTTGTTTGTTTGTTTATTTATTTGTTTGTTTAAGACAGGGACATGGGGGGTGGATAGGGTAGAGGACAAGAGAGAAAATATCTTAAGTAGGCTCCATGCCCAGTATGAGCCCAAGCCAGGGCTCAATCTCACAACCTTGATACTGGAACCAAAATCCAGAATCAGATGTTTAACCGACTGAGCCACCCAGGTGCCCCAAACATTGACTTTTTTTTTTTTTTTAATACAAAGAAATGCAGTACATCTTTGAAAGTGAAAAAAAAATGATTTAAACATGAAGTTGAATATAACTTCATAATATAACAACATTACTTCAACATGCTACATACTTATATATATCCCACAAATGCACAAAAACATTTGATATCAGTAGAAGTCTAGACATGGTAATCATGATGGTAAATCCTGGGAGGCATGTGGGAGAACTCTGGGATGTTACTAAGGTTCCCTTCCTTGATCCTCCTGGTGATTTTATGGGTGTGCTTGCCATGAAGAGCCCACTGAGATTTACACTCAGAAAGTATGCAACTTTCTCTCTGTCTGCTGTAGTGCAACATAAGAGATTTGTTTTATTTTTTTAAAGATTTTATTTATTTATTTGATAGAGAAAAACCCAGCTACAGAGAGAACACAAGCAGGGGGAGTGAGAGAGTGAGAATTAGGCCTCCCACCAAGCAGGGAGCCCAATGTGGGGTTCAATCCTGGGACCCTGAGATCATGATGGCTGAGCCACCCGGGTGCCCCAAGAGATTTGTTTTAAAAAATGAAAGATACAAGAATAAAAATTTTAAAATGGATGTGATACAGACCAGAAGGGATTTAGACTATGAAAAGAAACTAATTCAAAAAATGAACACATGTTTAATATTATAATGAATTTATATATTATTGAAGTATAGGACCAAACATAATTAAAAAAAAAATGAAACTATCCAGATGCATGCAACTTTAGATAATATTTAAAACCACTAAGTGAATTTCTATCACATCCCACAAAAACAAACCACAGATAAGTGCGAGCCCCACATCAGGCTCCCTGCTCAGCGGGAAGCCTGCTTCTCCCTCTCTCACTCCCCCTGCTTGTGTTCCCTCTCTGGCTGTGTTTCTATCAAATAAATAAAATCTTAAAAAAAAAAAAATAGAGTGTTCCAATTTGTGTAATGAATTAGATAGTCACCCTTAAGCATGACAAGTCACACTTAAACTACTTGCTGATATTTCCCAAGCTTCTATGAGGGATTAAGGATATGCACACATTGGTACTTTATGTTAAGCATTTTCAGAAAAAGACAGTGCATGCATGAATTCACACATGGAAACAATGGTTTGACTTCAGCTAACCCACTCTTAATCTTGTCTATACTCTTCCATATGGCTACAACTCTCCTAACTCATGAAATAATCTCATCACTTCTGTCCATCAAAAAGCCAGGGACCCTGGTGGTATCTGCCTGCAAGACGTCCCTTCCCCATATTGGGTCACTCCACAGAAAGCACATGCATCTACCAAGGAGAATGCAGAACTGAATGCCCATGACTGGCCCTAGCTACCTAAACTTTATGTTAGGTGACCTTTATAGCAGAGGTTGGAAATGTGAATGTGAAGAAGCAAAGTGAATTTTTCAATCTTGTTTTGGAGTTAGGATCCCTGTCTTTGGAACGAGTCTATCTTTAGAGAACAGAGATGAGGAAAAGGATTGACGGTATTGATACAAGGAAAAGACAAGTACATCAGTAGCAACACAGAATGATAAATAAAACAGCTGCAGTTCAAAAGTAAAATATTAGAATTGAAGCCCTTGGGAGCATAGTTAATAAAATACTTAACCCTTCACCACAGACTGCCGAGCTTCTATCTCCAGCTTTATTATTTATGGACAGTGTGATCTTGGCAAAGCTGTGCATTCTCTCTGATCCACAAGCCATCATTTGTAAAATGAGGTGGAGATAACAGAGGGAACCTTGCAGGATTTTTAGTGAATGTACATTATGCACTTAGAAAATACATACCAAATAAACACAGTCTTGCAGTGGCACAGTGACTGACAAGAAAAACGAGAATAAAGAGTCTATGTCTTTGTCAATGATGGGTTAAGATAACATTCTAATTTTATCCTCCATTTGATATGACATCAATCCCAATCAATGACTGTCTTTATTGACTTATACCTAGACTTAATATTTTTTTAACTCCTACTTGTTTTGCTACATGCTACCATCTAACATTTATTCCAAGACAATCTATGTTTATATTTCATTGCCTTTAGGACAAGGGAAGTTGGTGGATAACATGTGAAGATATGATGATATGCTCTTATAATTTAAGATTATAATGGGTGACTGCAGGCCATATTAGAAGGGAAGAGGGGATTGCCAGGCTGGCTCCATCAATGGAACATATGACCTTTGACTTTGGGTTGTTAGCTCAAGCCCCATGTTGGGTATAGAGATTACTTAAAACAATAAAAATCATAAATGAGAAAAAATATTCCACTAAAAAAAGTGTAGAACTCTATGATCTAAGAATATGTATGTTCCAGGGTTGAAATATGACAAGTATGGATCTGGTTTCTAGAAGTCTATATTTATTTCAAAATGATTTTGAGACTAACTCACTCCCCTGTTTTAGCCAGTTTATGTTTTAATTAAATGCAACATCATTTTTAGTATAAATTTGTTTCAGCAAAAAGAATAGGGTCTGGCTAGTAATAAGCATGTTGAATCAAGAAGGAATTTGTACAAACTTGTTCCATTTATGTACATCAAAACCCCATGTGTGCATTTTCCCAATTGGCATAACTGTGGCTGAAATCAGATGTTAATGATTTCTTTGTTTTTACCTCCACATTTGTCTTCCATTCAGGCAGAGAAAAACCCCAACCAATATTTCATTAAAAACCTTTAAAAAGAAATGTATTTAGAGAGAATCTAGGGGACTTTGCAACTTGGGATGCCCTTTTGGATATAAGTGATAAAGAAGTCAAGGAGAAGAAATTGGGAAGTCAGTCAAGAGGAAACAGACTCTATGGTGAGAATAGACTGGGTATGAGTCACTCCAGCTCTCTATAAGGAAACCATGTGAGGGGTGCCTGTTCAATTTCTCACACATGGAAAGTACAGTTATTGACAATGTAGTATGTACTAGCTCAGCACTCTGCAGGTAAGAAGAATTTGATCAAGTTAGCACACAATATAATACCAATCAAAGCTAATTATAATATTGGGCCTGTCTTAATTATGGTATAGAATTAGTTGTTGAGACAAAATGAGCTCAAAATACAGTGGCTCAAATAAACTAGAATTTTTCCCATTCATGTTTGACTCCCTTTTTTGGGTTCAGAGGTCAGCTCCAGCTGTGCATATTCCAAACAACAGAAAGTAGAAAAGATTGTGTCCAAGGCAACATTTCTGCTCACACCCCAGTGGACAAAGTTAGTGATATGGCCACATCCAACCTCAAAGGAGGCCAGAAACTATATCTGCTAACTGTGCATCTGATTCCCCATAATATCTGGGAGAGTTCAGGGAGAATGAATACGGGGGCATCAATTAGCAGGAAGTATCATGCTATCCACCAGTGTGACACATGTTATATGTAAATATAATTACAGAAGTGGGGTCAATTAAAATCTCCACTTCATAGGATTGCTTGAGTGTTAAACAAGAGGAATATATTTAAAACTCAGTAGAGTGGAAAGTCTTGATTCAGTAACATTTACTATTATTTTATTAATAAAAACGAAATTATTAGTGATTATATGAAATATTAATACTTTTATAACATTTATCCGTTAAATAATTATTGTATTACATGACTTAATAGAGGTCTATGCAATCCTTTATTCTATTTAAAAATATTTTAGTAGTAATTTTAATAATCATGGTAATATATTGGTCATGAAATAAAATTATTGATCTACTTTGTTAATAAATGAGTATTCTGGTTAGTAAAATAATGTGATTTATTTTCAATCATTCTGAGTCCACTTAGGCTCTCTGATGATGCAGGCTAATGCTGTGTTTGGGAAGGTTCCTTATCAGTCACACCTGAACAGTATCTTTCCAGCCTTGCCCCAGCTCCATCACCCCGGGGGCTGCTGCTAAGTGCTCCAAGTGGGCTGAATGTTGGCTGGCTGCCGGGGCTTACAGTGGGTCCCAAAAGCTTTATACATCTGCTTTAAATCAGGTCCCGAATCTTCATTTTCCTGTATTGCTTGACAAATACAGAAAATAGTTTTAAATAACTAGTCTTATAAGTGATCTGCAATGTTTTATTTTTATGGGAAAATACTGCTCTCTAGCTTATAAGTACAGAATATAAAGATTCAACATTTATGAAATGCTGATGGAAGGTGAGAAAGCGTTGTTAAACTCTTCGGTATGAAATCGGCAACAACAATTCTCGGGCCCGTTCTGTGAACTCAAGGCAGATAGGTATCTGCTCCGTCGCCCCTTTTTAGAAGGCATCCCTAGGCTTGCAAACCACACAAAGTTTGATTGTCAAAGGAATCTGGGAAGGATCTCCCCCTTTGGGGCAGGTGCTAGTGTCAGAGACACCCTTCCATGGGGACCTTGCTCTTGTCCACATCTTGCTGGACATGTGAAGAATGCAAGGACGTGACCTCTCCATATTTAGGACATTTTCCAGTGAGCAACTTTGAGGGCTGACGACCCCTGCCCACTGATCATGAGCAGGTTTGATTAGAATCTAGGCTGCTGATAAGGCTTACTGTGTTATTCTCCTGGATGCAACTGATGGCAGGACTCCATCCTGGCGCCCCTGTCTGACCCACGTGGTAGCAAGTGATGTGGTCATCTTGGTACTTCGGCAGCTTTTTCTTCTGCTATGTATAATCAAGTCTTCGATGTCTAAAGTAGGAGCTGCCTGCCTTCTCCCAGCAGCCAGAAAATGATCACATTCTTATCTGTCAGCGTGCAGATACAAAAAATCTTGGACCCTTCACAGTTCTGGACAACCAGAAATGGATGTAAAATAGTATCTATCACCTCCGTGACTTTTGCAGGAATGATCAGTTAGTGAGATGGTGAGTAAGAGGGGATCCGCCAATGCTTCAGGCTGGAAAACCATGTAATAGAAGCTCTTAGGCCAGGAGGGAGACTGACAGAAAAACTAGCACTTTTAGACTTATCCATAGCAATTGCTTCAGAATTTAAAGCACCATAATTTCCTTCACTTCCTGTTATGAAAACTCTATTTTGGTGAATATAAATAAATAGGAAAAGGCTCAAAATTGTGAACACGATATAAAATCCTGTGATGAGAAGCATGCAAGGAGAGTCCCTTTTCGTTCTAGTTAATCTACCCAAACAACCTCCGTCATTGGTGACACATCTATTTCTGTCCGTGTCATGTACCGAGGGACACTGAAATGGACTAGTATTTTTTTTTTTCCTGCTATGACCTGATTAGTGATTTTTTTTCATCTGTATTTACCTCCTCTGGCTATAGTTTAATTCCTCAATATATAAAAATGAATTGTCTGCATTAAATCTAATTGACTTAATTTAGCTGATACAAAAAATCCCTTGGTAATTGCCAGGCATGGAAGTGTGATTCTTGGTATCAGATCACCTCTTCGTTTATTCTCTTGGGTGCAGCATGAAAATGGGTTGTTAAGTGGCTTTCACAGTCTCTACCTGAAGAGGGGAATTTTGAGATAATTTATGTGCCTTGGAGAGTAGTTAGTGTTCCACGGGCTGCAAGTTTGAATCTTGATTAAAGCCAGCAGGGGATTGATGTCACTAATGACCAGTTAATTTGGGGCATCAAACAGTTCTTAAGAGAGATTTGGAGGATGTGATATCATTAGGCTGAAATGTAATCCCCTAACTTTATCCTTATTAAATTGGTCTAGTCTTTTCTTCCATCCTTTGGTATGTGTGGTTTTAATTAACACCTGCCTATATTATTTCAGGACACTGAGAAAGGCTAGAAAACGCAATATAACTGGGATGACTGTGGCAAGTTAGAGCTACTGAAAATTGGGCTTATATATTTTTGTCAATTACATTGGACTTACTTTCAAACTACAATGATGGGCTAAAATTCTAAAATTAGTAAGTGTAGTTAGTGATGTCTTAGGATAGATGAGGATGGCCTAATTGGCATTTTCTATACCAAATTTAATCTTCAAATGCACAGAATTTCCATGCAGGGCAATCATATCATACACATCCTAATAAGTCTCTTCTCCGCTCTTTCAGTAATAATCACTTTGCACATGTAATCGAGTTTCTTCTCTGGTGGGGGTGTTTCAGATAAGGGCAACTTCATAACCTACAAACACAAATATTATGACTGTCACATTTAAAGTCAGTGGCTTGAAGCCATGAAAGTTCAGAGGATGCTGAATGTGTGCAGCCCAGAACTTCTGAAAATAAGAACCATGCATGTTTATTTGAGCATCAACTCAATACACACAGATGACAATAGGATGCAGCCAGAGGAAAAAAGGCATTATTAATATTAAGTCTCAATAAATTGATTTAGGAATTTCCTTCTGGTATATTAATAAGAGTTGAGGTTTGAAGAGAAAAAAAAAAAGAGAGAAAGGATGTTGATGATTTGAACATAATATTTCGGAGGGTCTAGATGGTTCCTATATAAAGGATATACTTAAAAAAAGTGAACAACAACAACAACAACACAAAAACCATGAACAATGCTTTAAGTATCCATAAATACCACAGAAGCCTATTTTTTGAAGGATAATTAATGTGCATTATTGAGTACATTAAGTATATGCTTCTAAAACCTCAGTCAAAAATATAATAGCACATAATTAAAGAAGCCCAAAGGAAGGCATGGAATACAGATTTGTTTATGTTATTCTTTAAATTTTTATTTCTAAGGAAGTCCCTCAAACAGTATCCTAACTTGAGAGTTTTGTGAGCTTCAAGAAATGCTAAATATTCTTGTATAAACTTTCTTGGAAGTTTGCTCTGAGAGAATGCTGATCTGCTCTTCTCCAAACTCCACTGAGGTCTGAGTAGGGAAAGGGGTATATTAAATAGGGGAAATGAATTAAAACGTACCCTTGAATACGCTCAGAAGATATTCGCTTTACCTGACAAATGCTTTTTTTCCTTCTCTAAATTAAACTGTCTGTAGCCTTTGTTCCCCTTGGCTTTTAGGCTCTTTGTCAATGGGACAGATGGAGGTATGCCAGCTTTTATATGGAATTGGGATTGAAAACATGTTCTCATGTAGGAATAACACTATGATCATTTGTAAGTAACATAATAAAATAAGGACTACATGTTTGATGCTCAAAATGATTGCACTGTTTCAGGTCCTTCAAGATACAGACACCAAGATGTGATAAGATGTGCAAGAGATATTTTGGTGGTGAACAATTTGGGAGGGAAAAAGAAGAGAGGGTGGGAGATACTGAGCCCTCTTCAGAGGACAGCGGTGCTCTGTACCCTGAGAAGGCAGGCAGACAGGAAGGAGATTTGCTCCTTTCAAACTTCAGGGGCTCAGCACCAAGAGTCCACCCATCTGATGCAATGTGTCCAGGCCTAACATGCCCAATCAGAGAAGACCCTAGTACTGCAGGAGGGAGCTGGCTTTAGAATCCCCACTTCCCTGAGTCCTTGGCTGAGTACAGCCTATAGGAAACGCACCTTTGGTGTTAACATGGTGGTGGGCTCATAGCAAAGTATCTAGAGCATCTCTCAATGATGCTTCATAAAGCAGATCTGAGCAGCGTATTCTCAGTCACCACTTTCCTCCTGCACCACGTGTATCTGCTTCTCCACACAAGATCAGGAAGTAGTTCTTGCTTGGCAGGGAACTGAAAACAGGGAGGGTAGAAAGGAAGCATTATAGTTATCACTTTGAGGTTGACCTTGGAGCCACACCTGATACTCGTTCTCTCCCTTCTTCCCTATTTATTCATGATTTTCCCTTGACCTCAGCTATTAAAGAAACTTATTTTCTGAACTTTGAACAAATCATCTCTGCCTGGGGTTACTACTTTCACAATTACAATAAGAAAAGGGAATTCTGGGAGGGCCCAGGTGGACCATCTCCATTCTAGATGGACTCTTCGTTACACGTATGGTGTAAAATCAGCCCCACCTGCTCCTCTGACCAGGCTCAAGAACTATTGCCAATCTGATGACCTCTTACTAGAGTCATGGTTCCTGCACGTGAGAAGTCCAAGCTTTCCTGGCAGCAACAATGGGGTCCTTAGGATGTGTCTTCTTGGGGCATGGGAACTTCAGTTCTCCAAAGCCCAGTAATGCTGGGATGGGAAACCTAAAATCCCTCAGTGAAACACTGCAAGCGATGGTGAATAGAGCCACTCGTGTGTCTACACCTTGGTTATCCAACCCATGTTTCTTTCTACTGAGCACAAACACCATATAGAAATCTCTGATCGGTTACAAATATGACACTCTGAAGGACAGAATCACACGTAATCAGAGTACTGCCTCTGGACCAGCCATTTAAGTTTGCCTTTAGAAGTCTACCCCAGCATTCAGAAAGCCCACCTCTTCTAGATGGCACAGTCTTCTAGAGTCATTCTCTGGGCTTTGTCTGGTCTTTGCAGAGATTAGATTGGAGAATTGAATGGAGAGTTGATGGTGACTATGAGCTCTGCATCCCATAAATTTTAAGGCCACACTAATTCCTACTCTCAATCTATGATACAGTAATTGGTTGTCATTTACTATCTTGATGTGGGTGCCATTTTTTAGTGCTTACCTACAGAACAGGAAACCAAAATGGGATTATTGAACTGCTAAATATATCAGTCCCAACTGTCGATGGTACCTGACAAATAATCATCGAGTAGCTCTATGGCCATGTGGAACTATAGGGAACCACATTCCAGCCAGGACCTCTCCTGGTTCCCTTAGTCCTCCCTTTAAAGGGGTATTATTGACACTTTGGGTCTCTGGGAGTCAATGTCAACACTTCATTATCAGGGCCACGTTTCTTCATTTTATCCTCAGATAAAGGAAAGGTGATTAAAAAAATTGTAATGGATTCAAATGTATTTATTCTAGCCATACAAAATTCATGTCACAGAGAAAATGTCACCTTCTCTTATGTCAAGACTGCTTTTAATCCATGTTGTGATTGAATAAGATCAACCATATTTAAAAAATTCTTTGACTGTTAAAGCAGCAGTGTGCTCAAATTTGGTCATGCCAGTAACCATGGCAACCACAGACCTCAAAGGCTACCTCTGTGGCAAGTCCAGCTTTAGAACTTGGCAGCACTCCACTCTCAGCCTCTCTAGCACATTGCGGCTGTGGAGAGGAAGAGGCATCAAACATAGCCTCCAGTGGCGAGGAGACTGGAGACACTGACTGTTTTCTTACAGATATGGAGACCCAGTAATTTTCTTTCACAAACAAGACCAGCCGTAAACAGACTTTTTTTTTTTTTTTTCTGAAAAGACTATTTTTATTTTATGGCAAATGGAAAGACCCAAACCTAAGTTATAGATAAGGAAAACATAATGGAAATAGGAAATTTCTAAGAATGAAGAGAAAATTAATGAAACAATATGAGACATTTTTCCAAGCTCAGGAACATGCATTTCATAATTTTTCAAATGTCTCTGCAAAGTATGGTGATCCATTCTTCTATAATTAAATTTTAAGTCCTTTTGAATAAGACAAAATTTACAAACAGTGAAATTGACCCATGTTGAGTGTGAAGCTTGATGAGTAGTGATGAATATGAAGGATAACTGCCACCACAGCTGAGATATAGACATTCCTGCAGTTCCAAAAACTCCCCTCATGTTCCTGACAGTAGATCTCACCTTCCCAACCAGTGGCTGACAGGTGCTAATTTTGCTTCTGCCACTGTAGTTTTGCTTTCTATAATGTTTTATAAATGGTATAGCTTTTTTTTTACATACCAAAATGCTTTGAAGATTAATCCATGTTGTTTCATATGACAGTTCCTTCCATTGTACTACTGGTACATATTCATTTAATCCAATATGCCCCAGTTTGTTTATCCCTTCATAAATTGGTGAATATTTAGGTTGTTTCTAGTTTGGGCTACTGTGAATAAAGCTGTTACAAACATTCATTTACATATGTCTGTATGGACATTTCTTTTCGGTAAATATCTAAGAACATCCAATGTGACTGTTGCATTGTATTTCCATTAGCAATATATATTCCAGTTGCTCTGTCTACTTTTAAGCATTTGCTATTGTCATTTTTTGCTTGTTTGTTTGATATTAGTAATCTTAGTACTTATGTAGTGATTTCTTATGATGATTTTAATATGAACGTTCCTAATGAGTACTGATGGAAATCATCTTCCTATGTAGTCTAGCTTGTTTGCTAATTAATATATGTGATAATGCATCTGTTTAAATATTTTAATGAGTTTTTTAGTTCCTTATATATTATTGATACAAATCTTTTATTTATTTTCTTAAAGATTTATTTACTTATTTGAGCAAGAGAGAAAGAGGAAGAGAGAAAGAGATGGGGTGCGGATGGGGATGGGGCAGAGGGACAGAATCTTCAAGAAGAATCCCTGCTGAGCAGGGAGACTGACATGGGGCTTGATTTCATGACCCATTGCATCATGATCTGGACCAAAACCAAGAGTCAGAGACTTAAATGACTGAGTCTCCCAGGTGCTCCTATACAAATATATTATAAGATATATATTTATTTAACATAAAAATTTAAATATTTCATAAGATATGTGTTTATTTGAATAAACATATAATATATATGTTTATTTACAAATATTTGCTCCCAGTCTATGCCTTGTGTTTTTATTTTCGTTTTGATGTCTTCTGATGAAGTCCAATGACCCACTTTTTAAGGGTTCTGCTTTTTATATACGCTAAATATAATCTTTGCATAGCCTAAGTTTACAAAGACTTTATCCTATGTTTTCTTACAGAATGTTTATCACGTTAGGTTTTGATTTGGGTCTATGATCCATTTCAAGTTGTTTTTTTAATAATATGAGGTATGGATGAAAGCTTTACTTATTTGCATATAAAAGTCCATCCTGTTGAAAATATTGCCGTCAACACTGAAATGCCTTTCTTGAGAACCAATTAGTCCCATTTATGTGTTTTTTTGTGTGTGTTCTGTTTAATTTTATTCATCTATATGACTCTTCTTACCCAAATACACTATATGACTACAGTGTTCACTGTTTCATTCCAGTCTTGAAACTTACCAGTGCAAGGCCTCCACAGTTGCTTCATTTCAAAATTATTTTTGTTTTGTAGGTCTTTTGTATTTCCACAAAGATTGTACACCTTCTTTTTTAATTTAAATTTAATTTAATTTAATTTAATTTAATTTTTAAATTTAATTTATTTTTTTCAGTGTTCCAAAACCCATTGTTTATGTACCACAGCCAGTGCTCACGCAATATGTGCCCTCCTTAATACCACCATCTGGCTCACCCCTACTCCTACCCTCTCCCCTCTAAATCCCTCAATTTGTTTCTCAGAGTCCACACTCTGTCATGCTTCATCTCCCCCTCTGATTTACCCAGATTCACTTTTCCTTTCCTTCTCCTAATGTCCTTCATGTTATTCTTTATGTTCCACAAGTAGGTGAAACCATATGATAATTAATTTTTTCTACTTGACTTTTTTCACTCAGCATAATCTCCTCCAGTCCTATCGTCTTAATGCAAAAATTGGGTATTCATCCATTATGATGGCTAAGTAATATTCCATTGTATATAGGGACCACATCTTATTTATCCATTTGTCTGTTGAAGGGCATCTGGGCTCTTTCTACAGTTTGGCAATTGTGGCCATTGATGCTATGAACATTGGGGTACATATGGCCCTTCTTTTCACTACATCTGTATCTTCGGGGTAAAAAACTTCTAAACTTTTTTACTTAGATCACATTGACTCAGTAGATTGTTTCAGGATAGTTGATGTCTTTAAACTATTAAGTCTTAAATTCTTGAACATAGTATATTTCTCTATTAATTTAGGTCTTTTTGAATGAATATTTTTATTTAAAAATGTTTAAAGCACATATATTTGATATATTTTATAGATTTATCCCTTAGTACTTCATGGTTTTGATTTGATTTTAAACAGTACTGTGTATATTTCAATTCTCAATTGTTCATTACTAATACAGAGAAACACATATGTTTTATATGGATATTTTATCCTGAAATGTCACTAAACTCATGATCAACTACATTAGCTTTATTGCAGATTATTGGCTATTTTCCACCTACACAAACATGTCTTTTGCAAATAGTCATTACTTTTTTTTTTCTTCTTCAATATCTATGCCTTTTGTTTATTTATTTTTATTCCCCTATTCTGTCTGTGTGGCTCTTTCCTCCGGTATCATGTTGATGGAAGTAAGGAGAACTGATAACCTTGATTTGTTATTCACTTTAGGAGGAAAATATTCGAACTTTCACCACTAAACATAGTATTTGCTGCAGGTCCTTTTTCGTGGTTGGGTTTGATCAGACTGAAGACCTGTCTCTCTTGTTTGCTGACATGTGTTTCTTACACATCATTACAAATGGAATCGTTATCCTTATCTCAAATAACTTTTTTCTGGATTCTGTATTACTTCTTTCAGATTGCTTTACCTGCTTTGTCTTATTCCTCTGTATTCTCTGTGGCTAATTTAAGCTTTTTCTCTCTTTTCATATTTTCCTGCATTTTACATTATTAATGAAATAAAGTCATTTTTGAACTTGTTTCACTTCTTTAGATTTGAAAGCTCCCTCTTAGTGTCATCATGTATTCTTAATACTATCCTTTTTTATCTCTCAATTTATCAAGTCCATGTTGTTCTAGAGCTTAAAGATCTTATGGAAAATTTCGTCTTTCACTTGTTTCAGGGTAGAGAATTAAGAGACATAATTATCTCTATAATTCTGCTGGTAAAATTACAGCTATCTATTCAATGATGCATTAAAAAACTGTACGTGAAAAATGATGAATAGATATTTAGAAATATTTGGATATTTGCATCAAGAGAGACTGAATAAGCATTAAACAAGATGGGAAATGAAAATATCATATTAATAATGCTTTTTTTGCAGTCATCTCTACCATCCATTTTAATGGAGTTTCTTTTCATTTTTTATGTAAGTTGTATTTTTCTTTTCTATATATTTTCTATCCTGTTTTTATAGATTCTAATGTACACAAAATAAAAAAATCCTTTTTATTATTATTTTAGCAAAGAATCTTATTTTTCTCTCTATCTCTACAAATTCCCTGTTCACAAACTGTATTTATATGAAAAAAATCTCTCTCAATGAATAAAAGGTATTCTTAAAACAACTGATATGCTACTCTTTTATAAAGAGAAAAATTTAATACATCTTTCTTGTCCTCACCAGTCTTTAAACACCACTAAGTTTCCACCACAGTCAATTTTACCAGATTTAATTTGTACAAAATACAAGAAAAATAATTTGGAAGACGATGGGGGGGCCACTTACTTTTATTTTCTAAATTAATTTTCTCCTAACCAGAGCAAAGAGAAAAATGAAATGCACAATAAAAATAAAACTGATTTTTAAAAATATCTTCATAAAACCTTAAAATTGTTCTCTGGAGTCCTTTTTAGGATGTTAAAGTATGATTTTGAGACAGGAACTTTCTTTTCATCAAAATTTTAATTTTAAAAGTTCAGGCAACCACCAACAGACAAATAAACAAGTAAGCCTACAGGGAAGGACTGCATAATTACAAGTGCTCAGAGTCTGAGATATTTCTACACACTGGCACTCAGTTCCCTGGGGCATTTTTCACACCTGCTTCCCCAAATAAATGTCCATCATACGTGGTTTTCCTTGTGCTTCTTTCACACTCAATCACCAGCCTTGTTTAGAAACACCGTCTTTGTGAGTTGGTGTTCCTTTTAAACCCAAAATTATGTCGACACAGCAAAAGTGATTTCAAGATATTAAATTATTTTATAAACTCTTTCCCATGATTCTTATTGCTTAACCAGCAGTTGTTTGGCTTTTAAATGTAATCAATTCAAAAATCTTTCATTTCCTCTACCCCCTCCCTCTGGTCTCTCTTTCCTTTTTCCCTTGTATAATTGCAAATTCCACCTCATGTCTATTACACAAATGTAGGTCAAGGTTATGGTTATGCAAACAAAGAAGCATTAAAATAAAACTGTTATCATCTCTGAGTGCCTCATTCTGAAGAAACACTGCAATCTTTACAGTTTTGGTAACAAGTCACTTACACCCTGCAATATGAGTCAATTCCTTGGTTCTTCCAACTGATCCAATTGGAGTTCTAGTATTTAGTATAAAGTTTTAACAATCTTAAACTAAAAAAAATCCTGTCAGTAGTTAAAGCAAATATGTTCGCTATGTTTCTAATGGCATTTTAATTCTATGATAAATAAGTATTTTCAGTTCCACTTTAGCACCATAACTGAGATAGGTAGGGAAGAAATGTTTGTTCCTTCATTTATTACCAACCCACTGAAAATCAATTGTTATGGTGCTACATACAAGGGAAGAAGAGGGTAAAATGAGGTCCAACTTATAAATACATCAAGAGAGTCTCTAATGGACATAACCAACAGTGCCCAATATATTAACAGCATGTCAGAAATTTTACTTACTGTACTTTTTAAAATCTTATTTTGAACTTTTTGTTTACTACCAAATAAAGCTATATTTTGAAAACTGATACCCTAGAAATAAACACATGTTCAGACTGACTTTCTCATCCTAAATAAAAGTTATGGTGAGGAATAGAAAAAGTCTATGTCATTCATTTTCCAGTTGGAGTGGAGGTCTATAAAGAGGATACACAGAGGTAATAAGATATATTAAGAAGAAACTAAGACATGAGAGTAATTACATCTATAGCCTTATTAGTTTTCTCCATTAGACCTTGGACTTTGGCAGGCTGGGCTCTACTTGCTTATGTCTTTGAATCTACGTAGTAAAACCTGATGCTAAATTCTCTGATTTGTACCACATTGGACAATCTGATTCTATGCAGTCATTCAGAAACATGCTTATCTTCTTGGTTTTCCTAAGCAAAATATTGATATCAACTCATACATGATCTTGCTATACCTTGTTCCAAATACGCAAATTAATACATTAAAATTTTGCTAACTTTATTAAACCTCTTAACGATTTCAATTTAATGGTGTATGCCAGAATGCTGCTCATCATTATTTTAGAAATACATGCCTCCATCACTTGCGTGAAGTGTTTCTTCTTTCAAACAAAATGATGTGTAGTGAATAGGAAGAGTGTGTAATGATGTTGAGTATCTTTTCATATGTTTATTTGCCATCTGTACATCCACTTTAGTGAAATGTCTTGTGTTTTATACTCATTTTCTAATTTGGATATTTGTTTTTTTACTGTTGAATTTTGAGATTTCTTAGTATTTTCTAATTACTAGTCCTTTGTTGGTTATGTGAATTTGAATATTTTCTCATTTTCTGTAGTTTGTATTTTCATCTCCTTGAGAAGGTCTTTGCTGAACAATTAAAAAAATTAGTAATGTCCAATATATCAACTGTTTTATGAACTGTGCTTTTGGTGTCAAATGTAATAACTTTTCATCTAGCCTTAGATTCTGAGATTTTTCTTCTTTTTTTTTTCTAAAAGTTTTACAGCTTAATACTTTATATTTAAATCTATGACTCATTAGTGTTAATTTTTATATAAAGTGTGCAACTTAGGTAGAAATTTATTATTTTGGCTATGTATATCTAATTGCTCCAGCAATATTTGTTGAAAAAGCTATATTTCTTCCATTAAATTTCTTTTGCAACTTTGTCCAAAATCAATTGGCCATATTTGTGTGGTTCTATTTCTGAGTTCTGTTCTGCCACATTGATCTATGTGTCTATCCTCTGTGGAAATTCTTTTGATTACTCTGGCTGTATAATAAGGCTTGAAATCAGATAGACTGATTCCTCCCACTTAATTCTTTTTTTTTTTTTTTTTTGCCTTCAAAATTGTTTTAGCTGTTTTATATGCTTTGCCACTACATAGAAATTCTAGAATAATCTTGTGTATTACTATAAAAATTATGCTAAGATGATCACATTTTTTAGCAAACTTTTTGAAAATGTTCTTAGGTTTGTTTATAGGAAAATTGCAAAGATAATGTAGAATGCCCATTATTTCCACAACCAATTTCCCTCATTAATACCTTATAGTAGTGTAATGCATTTGTCACAATCAATGAACAAATACTATTATTATCTTATATATTATATTATTATCTCCTAAGTCCATGTTCTAATCACATTTCCTTCGTTTTTACCCTTTGTCCTTTTTCTGTTCCAAAATCTCATCTAGGATACTATATTATATTTAGTTGTCATGTCTCCCTAGGCCTCTCTTGCTTTGAAAATTTTACAGGTTTTCCTTGTTTTTGATGAACTTGACAGTTTTGAGCACTAGTGAAGTATTCTGTGGGATGCCTCCAACTGAGATTTGCCTGATGATTTTTCTCATGATTAGACAGTGGGTATGGGTTTTGGGAAAAAGACACAGAGGCTAATTGCACTTTCATCACTAGGAATTAGTGCATAGTACCCACATGAATTTATTAGGGCTGCTATTCCTCTCCCCCACCTGGCTGAGGTAATGCTTGCAAACGTTCTCTGCTGTAAACTTGGTCTTTGTCTCCGTTTCTTGTGCTTTTTTCAAGGAAATCAGGATGTGCTGCTCATAGTTAAGAAGTGAGATATTTTTTGAGTTATGCTCCATTTCCTTAAGGAATATCTACATAAGTTACTTGAAATCCTTCTGCACAGATTTCTCTTTCTCCCATTCTTTTATTTCACCAATTATTTATGTCTGTTGAACTCACGGATATTTATGTCATACTTTAAGTTATAATGCAAAACAACTTTATGTATTTTGTTTCTCAAATAGTTCTAGCCTTGGCCATTGGGTGCTTTCATTTGGGTCCTATATTCTTTGATATCTATCCTCCTCACTGTTTTTCACTTGTTTGATTTGATTTTTTTTTTCCTGTTTAATACTTCCTTACATTTTTGCCACTTACAGGATGGTCCAAGTTCACCGTGGGTATTTATAGTTCTCTTCCTGTAATTGGCCATTTCTCCAAGGATTCTGGAGCCTGGTTCTTTTTACTAAATAATGGTATTAAAAAATGAATTAGTGTTTTTAGCTAGCAAAGCACAACTAATTATTTCCTTTCAAAATATAGCACAATAGTTATTGTTCAGTGGGCCTAAACAGTTGGGAAGGAGACAAGAAAGATAGTATAGTAGAAAAAATATGTCAGAAAAATATATTATATTTATGGAAATTAAGTACTCTGCTTTTTTTTAAATCTTAGCTTTAAAACTATTGATTTTAGGCACTTCCAAGGAAATTACTCATATTTTATATACTTAATAAAAAATGTGAGTCTTTCCATCTCACTTGTATACTTTTGATTTCGTATTTTATGTGGTGTAAGAAAACCACGATAACCATCCTGCTGTGGCTATGAGGTACAGTTGATTTTCATTATTATCTTACTTTTATTGAGTCCAGAACTCCATGTAAGAAAAAACAAGCAATAATATAACAATGGATTCAAAAGGCCATTCACCGCATTTATACATTCATATTAGTACAGATCTTGAAGGATGATTTATTGCTCAATATCACTTCAGAACATCATTGTTTCCCAAAGTTTTTCTCATGATAGTGATCCATTTTTATTTAAAAAGCTCAATTTCATGTGATTTAATTTAATCGAATCATGGAAGTAAATTTTGGGGTCTAGAAAGTACTTTTCTAGACTTCCCTTATTAAGAGAATTTAGTCTGAATTTTCCAGAATTCAATTTTAGTACAGTATTCATATACAATTTCATAGCTTGTCATATTTACCTTTAATCATAACTCATTATGTATTAAAGGACTAGCTCTAATACAGTAAAATGTATTTGATAGGAAAACTCAAAATAAAAATGATACTCATTATCAAACGTTGACTATATAGGGTCAAAGTGGTAGATTTTTTTGAGAGCATATTTATGTATGATTATGTCTCAGTGAATTTTATCTTAAGGAGAGTATATGTTAAAGTTACAGCCAAACAAGGGGTAAATAAAAATATGATTAATTTATATTCTTCAAGCATGTAGATGATCGACTATAATCATGAACAGCATCAGGCCAAATAATTTATCTTAACCTCCTAATTATTCTAGGATTAAACATCAGGCTCTGACAATGGACCCATTTATTGCAAGTAGTGGATAAAGAAGCCCGTTTTTCTTTTTCCCTCCTCATACATTTATTGAATGAATGATAAAATAACCCTATGAAATAGTCAAAGAAAATGTGATAATTTTCTATTTTTAGATGCTTATACTTGCCATAGATTTTTTAAAAGACTTATTTATTTTAGAGAGAGAAAGTGTAAGCAAGGGAGAGGCAGAGGAAGAAGGAGAGAGAGAATTCCAAGCAGACTCCCAGCTGACATTGGAGCCTGATGCAGGGCTCAGCCCCATGACCGTGAGTTCATGACCCGAGCTGAAACCAAGAGTTGGGTGCTCAATTGACTGAGCCACCCAGGTGCCCCTATGGTGATGGGAGCGGTGGGATGAGCTATAGAGTTTAAATGACATGTGTGGTGCAGTTTTGTTGCGGAATCTGAATGACATTTCAAAGTGTCTGTCTCTACTTCACAAGTATTTCTTTCAGTTATACTTGCCTGGATATGTTTAATTATTTCAGGCACAACTGTATTATTCATTTCTTTGAAATCATATACTGAGCTTTCCAGTCATCACTATATAATTGTTTGAACTCTGCAAAATCATTCTCACCAGATTTAGAACTCATACCTTTTTTTCTTAGTGTAATAAAGATATAATAGTGGGTCCCTTATTCTAGCTTTTGACACCGTGTCAACCAATATTTCATAATTTGCTAACACCTGAGCTTGACAGGCAGGCCTCTTTGTGTTTTACTTGAACTTAAAGTGAACCTGCTGCTCCCTGAAATCACCAAGACATGGTTCAATATGTATATATTTGTGTATTGATATACAAGGAAGGAGCTGCAGTATAGGTTCCTTTGCGTTTATTGTTTGAAGTCATATTCACAATTCAAGCCAGTTTCTTTTCAAAGTTAACGCACTCAAGTGGATGCCTGAAAAGAGAATGCTGTGAAAGCTGTCATAAATCTTATAAAGTCTATAAGATTTTTGGCAAAGCGTGCATCCAAATAAAGGGTTTTGTTTTATGTTAAAGGCTTTGTTTATAGGTTGATAAATGGTTTGTGTATGTGTATCAAAACCCATTTTTATGTTGCTCTTATGCAGAATTAGCTTTTAGCAATGACGTACATAGATGACTGTACTGTCACAAAGTTTTAAATAAGAAACATAATTTAAGCTTGTGGGCTTCTGTTTGCCTCAGGAACATGGTAGGAATCTTTCTTACTGTTAATATTCAGAAGGGTAACAGCACAACACATGCGGTAGAAATTCGATAACTACATGGGGAATAGATGAATGAATGAGGGAATGAATGAATGAATGAATAATGATTAGTTTTTACCTACAGTTTAGGATCCAAATTTGACATTCCTGCCAATGTTTGAATAGTAAAATAATTGCTTGGGTTAACTATAAACTTCTCAAGAATTTCTTTTCCAGTAGAAAAGGAGTCCAGGGTTCGAACTTTATGGTAACTTCTGAAGGAGAATTGTTGGTTAGCAAGCTCCTCTGAAACTTCTGGTGAGTGATCTGAAACAGGCCTCTTCATGCATGGAGGGGAGGAAGAGACAGACAAAAGAGGGAGGCCACTCCAGCTTGGTAGGCAGCAGGTCTAATGAACAAAGAACTTAAGTTTGAAGCTGCTCTTGGGTGGACACAAGACCCGTAGATCCCTGAACCCTCCAGCAAGAATCTTAAAAGATTATAAAGAGAGAACTTAGTGGATTCAGTCACATAAACTATCCAAATGATCTCAACACCACATTTTTATGTCCAGAATGCATCCATGGGATGGCTTCTGGGAGCAGGGAAGGGAAGAAAAGGCACATTCCAAGACAGGGAAGGGGTGGAGAGTTTCAGTTGCTGGATCCAGTCTGAGGGTCCTCAGTTGACCTCCTCACAGCTCACAATGACTTCCCTCAAAAGAATTTAACTCTTAGGGCACCTGGGTGGCTCAGTTGGTGGGGCGACTGCCTTCAGCTCAGGTCATGATCCCAGAGACCAGGGATCGAGTCCCACATCGGGCTCCCTGCTTGGCGGGAAGCCTTCTTCTCCCTTTCTCATTCCCCCTGCTTGTGTTCCCTCTCTGGCTGTGTTTCTCTCTGTCAAATAAATAAAATCTTAAAAAAAAAAAAAGAATTTAACTCTTAGTCATCTGGGAATTTAGTTCTTGTTTTCCTTTATAAGCCTATTCTTGTTTGTTTTCTGACTTGATCTGATCCATTATGAATATACTCTCGGGATGTCCAGGCCCCTGAACACTTTGTCCATGCAACCATCTCCTGAGGAACTAGCCCACTTTCAAATTTCACTCATATCTCTCAAAGCTCCACTCAAGAGTGAACATTGTCGCCACTTAAAGTTCCTGTCCTTCCCCTACTCAAAAATTCTCTGGTAACAGACACAAACTTTATCACATCGGTTTTTGCTGGATTGTCTTAGATGTAGTCATTTAAGTTGGTCCTCAAGAAGCCTACATTGCCTTCAAGGCATATTTTAGATTTGTGACAATTAATTTAAAGTGAGATTAATGAACGTAATTCTCATATTTTTTTTCCAGAAAACTTCAATTGCCAAACAACATGAAAAGTTCAATTTAATCCCAATTCTAATTAACCAGGCTGAGATTAAAAATTCTCAATATGGGAGTGAAAAAAATAAAGGCTTATGGAATTTGTTTTGGGGACATGAAGGTACAAATGCATGAAGTCAGGAAAAATGAGACAGCACCAGTGCCTTGTGTCTTGGTATAGTTCAAATGTTGTAAGAGATGGAAATACAGCAGAGAGCAAGAGGCAGGACATTTGAAATTGCAAATATGGAGGCATTAAATCTATAGATAACAAGGTGTTCTAGCACATGACAATGAGAATTGGTGGCTGAGAAATACTACACAGTAAGATAATTAGAAGAGAAATGCAAGGATTTGAGAAACTAGACTATTGCAAAGATCACCAATAAGGACATTAATATCATAAAGAATTATGACATTAATAGTGCTATGCATTAAATTAAAAATTACCATGAATAATGAGGCACAACCTATGGCATAGTAGTAGAGAAATCTAAAGAGTTTATTGGCAGATTACTCTGAAAATCAGAAGTTTGGGTGAAATTAAGAGAAAAAGGACTTTATTTGGGGTCTAATGCTATCATGCTATGATTCAAATCTGACCTCAAATGCCAGAAAAAGGGAGGAATTTTGTATGGAAACATGGATCACAGTGTAGCCTAAGGAAAATTCAGCAGACACAGGGAAGTATCTTTGAGCCAAGATCACCCATTAGAGGAACAGACTTATCTTACAAGGATGGGTTTCATTTAATCCATTGACTAATGATGCTCTGTTATTGATGGGAAGCAGCTCTGTGGGAAGGATAGCCTTAGTGAAAATACAGGAGTGAACTTCAGAAAGCAGTAGCTGAAGGCTTGGAGGTCTTGGAAGCACATCCCATGGCCAGTATAAGTGACTCATCATGGCATAATGTGACTTGCCCTCACCACACAGGTTCAGGAAATACCTCCCTAAGGCCTTTTTTTTTTTGTTGAGGGGACACTCAGAAGAGAGAAGTTAGTCTGAACTTCAGAACCTTTGCTGCCAGTGGTCGTGGAGCTGGTTTCCATCCCCTCCTTCTCCACTCTCCCTTCTAACCTCCCTTTGACCTTCACTGGCAGCTCAGCTGGTCTGGTGGCTTGCCTGGTAGTATGATCAAACCCTTCATTCATGAGGCATCTGAGCTCTTGATAACCTTGTTATTTTCATCCTGGTGTGGCTATGTGCAACTGTTCACTAGTACAACATGGTGTGGGCATACAAGCTTTCACCCAAATTGGAGACCCAGATTCTGTTTATCTCTCATTGCTCCTATTATTCAAAAGAAACCCTACCTCCTGTTGCTGGTCATCGTGGATTATCCCAACCAGGGTGGTAATCTCTGGATTGAGAGTCCAAAGTGTCCTGGCAGCAGCTACAATCTCTACTTTGATACCGTTATGGTGACCACTGGCAAGAATGTGCACCTTTTGGAAGCAGGATCTCAAACCCTACAGACCCTGTTGTGTAGGACTTCATGTAGCCATTTCCAGGGACAACATTTGAGCAATCGCTCTTCACCTTGTGGTTGAAAAATACCCGTGAGGAAGATGAATCCCAACAAGCCATTAGCTGCTGGCCCAAACTGTTATATGTCTCTATATTGAATAATTTTTCATGATATTCTCCAAAATAAGATTATTTAAAATAATTATGATTAGTAACTATAATAACTATCTTTTGAGGAATGATTTTCTTCTCTTAATATTGTACTTTAAGGACAACTTGAGTGTCTTTTTCCTTTAATTTTCTTGTGTCTCTTTTTATAAGAACATTAATGTCATCAAAAAATCGCCACTCTAATTGCCTTCCAGAAGCCCCATCTCCAAATATTATCACATTGGATATTAGGGTTTCAACAAATGGATTTTAGAGAGTCTGTCCCCAATTCCCACAGGGCCATACATCAAGTGTACTTTAACAACATGTTCACGTGGTGGGCTGTGGTAAGAAGAAACCCCAATCTATTAGAAGAGGGCTGTCAACAAAAGTGCCCAAACTGTGTTGGAAGGAGATGATATTTTTATTACCTTGGATAAAGTGTTCCACAGAAAGAGATCTATCTATCTATCTATCTATCTATCTATCTATCTATCTATCTATCTATCATCTATCTATCCATCTATCCATTTTTCCAAGATTATTCACTCTACAAACACATTTGAGAGGGTGGCATGGAGAAAAAGCCACCAAAGGCTTTGTTCAGAAAATATACAGAAGTATAAGAGAAACAGAGAAAAATTTTCTCTTAATAACAGCAAAACACTCAATTAACCAAGAGAAACCAGAAAAAGAAGAAAATAGAAATGAAGCACAAAGGTAAAATAAACAACAAGCAAGGAGGTAGATTTCAATACGGAATGTATAAGAAGCTAACTTCAAATATAGAGCTTGATTAAAAGTCTGTGGAGGGTAAAGATCAAACACACAAAATACTGACTTAAAGAGTCTGGAGTCGTTCCATTAATATTTGACAAAATAGATGTTAGAACAAAGAGTATTATTAGTGATAAAGGCAGATGTTTTATAATGAGAAAGCTAGTGACCCTTAAAGAAGATTAGTCCCAACTATGCATCTACCAACAGAGATTTGAAGCACATAAAACAGATAGTGGTAGGACAGAAAGGAGAAATAGACAAATTCACTTCTGAATCTACTTTATACAATGCTAGTTTCAACAACTGATAGAGCAATTAGGCCAAAAATAGTAAGTATATAATGACCTGAACACCCTGTCATCAAACATACCATAATGGTCATTTAATGAGCCAACCAGCAACAGAAAACACATATTCGTTCAAGTATGCTTGGAATAGCCACCAAGACAACTAAAAAAAAAAAAAAAGACAAATTTAAAATGATAAAAAGAATGCAAGTTATGTTCTCAAAGCATAATGGCATTTAACAAAAAAATGAATAATGGTAAGAGAGCCAGAAAAACTCCAGAAATATGAAAATTAAATTACACAGTTTTAAGTAAACTATAGATCCAAGAGGAAGTTTAAAGCAAAGTTATTAAAATATTTTATTTGATTGAAAATAAAATATAATATTTAAAGATTACATTCTTAGGTATTTTCCCAAGATGATAGAAGTAACTCATGCACTAATCCAACCTGGATGCCACTCAAAAAATGGATCAGTGTACACCGCTTCATATCCACACATTCAAAACTATAGAGAAATAAAAAGAATTATCATTCATGCAAGATACAAATGAATGAAAGTAAATATTGTTAGAGAAAGAAGGCAGGCAAATAGATTCCATACTGAAGATGCCATTTTTATAAAATTCCAGGAAATATAATAATATATTAGACAGGAAGTAGATCACTGGTGACATGGGGGCGGGGGTCTAGGGAGAAGGGAATACTTTTGAGAGTGGTGGATACATTCATTGCTTTGATTTCATGATGGTGTTGCCGGCATATAAATGTTTCAAACTTGAAATAGTGTGCTTTCAAAAAAAATATTTTTTTTATTGTTACTTAAATTTTTTTTCAGTGTTTCAAGATTCATTGCTCATTCCCCACTATTCAAAGAGGTCATTGAATATGCAACCAAGCCAGTCAGTAAATACATACATTTATTTTACTTCATATGTAACACATCTGAAATCAGGGTGGGCTTACAACAGATGACATGCTATGTGGTCAGTCATTAAGACTATGTCTGCTCCAAACCTGCCTTCTCTCCCTGTTTTATGGGGTTGGAGCCTGGATTCTCTAAATGACACTGTGGCTCGCATCATGTTAGAAGCTGCCAGTACGGTGTCCTAGAGGAACTCTACACAGGACTTGAGGGTTTGGGAGAAAATCTATGTTCTCCTCAAAAGATCAATACCTTTTGCTGGAAAACCTTGGTGGATAGCACAGGACATTAAGTCACTTGACCTTCTAGCATGATCGATGCTTACCTGACCCACAAGATCACAGTATTGCATAGGCAGAACATGCATTCCATTCTCATGGCTGTGATACTCAATAAATTGGTCTCGAGAGGAATTAGAAGTCCCAATCATGTGACCAGATAGCTCAAACTCCCTGCAGCGATGCCTGATGCCTTATCTCTTCTAATACTCATCTGTGACCTCATGAGCCATTCTTTACAAACAGCTGATGTAAGAGGTAAACAAACAAATAAAAAAACCTTAGGCCTAATTAAGAGATGGCTGAGCAAAATATACTGATATTAATAATAAAAAAAAGATGATTAACATATATTCTCCAGGTAGGAAGTATTTTGGGTGGTGTATTTGGGTGTCCAGTTGTTCTAGACTTAGAAATGAACAGAAGCAATAATCCACATTGAATCCTCTTAGGTGGTTAAATTCTAGGCTCGATGTTCTCTGACTTGAAAAAAAAAATCAGGATGGATTGATTGGTGGCCAGGAAATCTGGGGTGGCGGTAGTATGGGTGGCTGGATCAGCATGACAGGGAGCAGAGAGCACAGTAACATCTGCGCACAATGTGAGTATCACCAAAGGCATCCATTACAGAGGAGGTTCTCAACAACCAGGGTGCGTGTTCTGCAGATCTGTCAGCCTCCTCTGTCATCAACCACTTCGTTATTTGCTCAGAGTCCATGTTCCAAGTGGACACGGTGGTGGAATGAAGACTATGCATGGGGTCAACAGCAATAACTTTCCCCACTGAGGATTATCTGGGTATCGTTAGTAATGGGTGGCTTATCTACCAACAGCTGATATTCATGCTGAGCCCCCAATGTGACATCACATCTTGGAGGACAGCAACCAACAGATGGCAGTTAATTACATTGGGTCCTCTCCATCTTGGTGGAGGTAGGACTTTGTCTTCACTGAAATAGACACATGTTCTGCATATGGAGTTGCTTCCCCTTCTAGGATGCTTTCTGCCAGCATCTAGCTTCCAGAGGCACATGGGATGTCTTATGTATAGTCATGGTATAACATGCAACATTCCTTCCGATCAAGGACCTTTCTTCAGAGAAAGTAAAGTGTGTCTTCTCGGAGATGTGAGTCTCATTCCTGTGAGTACCTTCTTCTAGATTTCTACATTTTGATAATTTCAACTTCTCATTGTTTCTCAGCTATTTTTGTATCTATCTCCATCTTTGATGATAATTCAACTTGTACTTATTCAATAATTCTATGACATATTCAATTCTCTTTGTTTAGAAAACTGTGGTGATCTCTGTCTTTCCTCAGGATCTTACTGATACATCACCCTTTAACTAGCAGCATTTAAATTTTTTTTTCTTTATACACGATATTATGCATCTTTAATTAATGGCAACTTCAGTTTTATGAAATCGAGTACTTAGCACAGTTATATTAATTCTATTTTGCACAATTGCTAACACAAAAACCATTTTTTTAAATGATGCTGGAACACATTTATTCAAAATAATTTTGGCAGAAATGTGATTATATAGCTATTCAAATAGTAAGACTGAAAGAGAGAGGATACATTTGAATTTTAATTGGAGAAATTATTGCTTTTGACTTTTCAACTCTTTTTTTTTAGACAAAAGCCAGAAGTAAATCATACCAGGAATTACTTTTTAATTAAAATTAACCAAAAATAGGATAGGGGGAGAGGAAGAAAAACCTTAAACACATATTCAATATTGATGAATTATTGATGAACTATTTTTATTATTATTTTTATATTTAAGGATCAGGCTTTCAGTATTTTTTAAAAGATTTTATTTATTTATTTATTTGACACAAAGAGAGAAATCACAAAGCAGAGAGGCAGGCAGAGAGAGAGGAGGAAGCAGGCTCCCTGCCGAGCAGAGAGCCTGATGCAGGCTTCTATCCCAGGACCCTGAGATCATGACCTGAGCCAAAGGCAGAGGCTTTAACCCACTGAGCCACCCAGGCTCCCAGGCTTTCAGTTTTTTATTGGCAATCATACTTCTGTTTAATATAGTTGCATTAATAATAAGGAAACTGTACTGTGAAATTATTAGAGGAAGTTATTTATGTGTGTTATACTCACTGAGGAATCATTTTATAAACAATAAACTTAGCAATAAATGACTACCCTGTGATATAAAGAATCCTCAATGTTAGTTTGTGTCAATTTCAGTTTTAAATTAATTTTCAGTAAATACACACTTTTAAAAGGAGGCATAGTAGGCATCTCTACATATAACATTGAAAAGACCATATCTTAAAAACGGTGAATCTTTGCTAATATTATTATGTGTTTTTAAAATTATGAATTTACCCTGAATTACCTGTTAATAGATATTCATTCAAAATTTAAAAAACAGTCATGAATTTCATAAAGTAAATGAAAGCACTTCCTTCTTAGAATGACAGAGTTTGATATAAGTAATTTAAAACTGCATTTAGGTTATGCTTTTTTCCACATCTTGTCTTGCCTTATCCAGTGAAACAATTCAAACCCCGGAAGATGAGGGATGGTATTGCATCAATTATGTCCAAAGAGTAATTAATGAAACTGACACAAAATAGTTGATTTGTAGGTAGCTGTGTTTCTCTAATGGAGCTTGTTAATGGAACTGAGTTCTGTTCAGGAATGTTGCTTTATGTCACATCACTTTATATTATGCTAAATTATTGTCAAACATAAAACAGGAAACAGCTTCTGCTGAGCCTTAATCAAAACTATGTTGCAAACTTTTTGATTTGTGATTCAATACAAATTTTAGAAAATGAAATTTAAAGTAACACAATGTAATGTAAGGGCATCTGTATATTTTGGCAACTAAGTTGATGAATTGCAATACATATGAAATTAAAGTATGTAAATCTGCGAACATCATCTTAAAAAGCACTTTAAAATTTGAAAATTAAATAGCTTGTTTAGTTTCTTTTCCGAAAGTGCCCTCAAATCTAACGTATTTAACAAAGCACAGTTGACTCATCTCTTTGTATATTCTCTTTTACATGAATGTTTATTTAATTAAACTTAACAAAATGGTATCTATGCTTTAGAGACAATGTGAAAAATAAAGAAAATTCCTAAGTCTGCCCAAGAACATATCCAAACATTATAATTGAGATTAAACCACAATTCGAAGTGTGCCTTATACCTAACAATTTATTCCACATATTATTAATTGAGTATGATAATTCAAAATTGATACATGCTATATTATCTTTACAAATGCGCTATAATTTGTGTACCCAAATTTATTTCATTAGATACTTAGATTCCATTGCTCAAAATAAGTATTAAGTAAAGGAAATTTCCAAATATTTTATTTATTTATATTTTTTATAGATTAAGAATAAATATTTGGCAGTTCTCTATATGTTCCCACCAAGATGGGTAGTACGTGGTATACTCTGCCAGTATTTGTGTACCTAAAAATCAAGTTCATTTTAATCTCTGGGTATTTTTCTCAATACCTAATACTTATTGTCAGAAGAGGAATATCTGAGGCATTTTTATTTTTCTTCCATTAGAAATAGAATTTCTTTTGCATAAATATTTAGTAGACATATGTATTAGATATTATTCAGATTGTGAATATTTACTGGAAATATTCAAAAACCCTAAATATAAAAATGTTTAGGTTGATTTTTTTTAATACTTGTGATTATCTTAAAGCTATCTTCCACATCATTAATTCAATTATTTGAAAATTGTCCAAATCATAAGCCTATAGCTTCAGGGTTCAACCTCAATGAAACAAACCCATGTAACCTCATTAGTAAATAGAAAATGAGAGTGACAATAAAATGTCCAATTCTGCACTCCCCAATCATGATTCATTCATTCGCCCCAAAGGTAACAGGAATCCAAATCATGGATGGCATATTCCGGCTTGGTCTCATGGATTAGCGTTCTTTTGCTGCCGTAATAAATCAACGCAA
>PITA01006532.1:81904-99469 GCA_004023965.1 Spilogale gracilis
AAGTAGGAGAATGCCAGCTAAATAATATGCTGCTCGGATCCAAATGCAGTGCCTGGGAAACTGGGTGTGTGAATAAATCATACTCATTCCGGTGGGGGCTAGAAGACCATGCATGCCCATCCATGGCTGCATCCTTGGGGAAGGGACCAGAGACAGAAAAGCTGAGCTACTAGGCCCTGACTGAATGCAGGGTTCAGTGCTGAACTGTGAAAGTAGTACCCAGACCACACATGTGTCCAATGTCCAAGAGTAGAAATTAAACTGTCTAAGGAAGTTTAACCATAACCTTGACCCAGAAGGGGCTTATGTTGACCCAGGGATGACATTTAAGAAGCCAGAATGAAAGATCCAAGGAAAAAACATCCAAGCAGAGACATCAAAAGGTACAAACTGTAAGGAAAACAGATTTTACAGCCAAGTGCCACAATAACTATTTAAATGACCAAAGGACAAAAACAAGCCCCAGACCTGGGGAAAAGTGTATCTGAGGATTTTAGAAGGCAAATTGGAGAACTGAAGCAAGCCCCTCTGCTCAGACCCTGCTAAGTCGCTGCCCTGTGTTTGGATCCAGCTGTGGGACAATGCAGGCCCCCAGGGTGTCAGTCAGCTGAGGGTCAGTGGAGGCTAAGGGCTGTGAGTGATGCCAGGAGACTCAGAGCACTCAGCAGCTCATAGGGGTGCTCAGAGAAAATACACAGGGAGTGCAGCTAAAACTACTCTCACTCTGGAGACCCTGCACCTTCCCAGCACCATGTCCTCTGAGAAAAGAGCCTCAGCCCTGCCTGAAAAAGGGACAGATGCTTCAACTCCCTGAACTGAGACCAGAGCACACACCAAACTCGTGTTATAGAAACCTCACTGGTCCTGGGGCCCTAAGGACCATTCCTGGTTGGCTCCTCACCGTCTGACCCCAGGGGAATAATTTGGGCAAGGGCATCAGAGCCAGCCCTGAGCCAGCCCAACCACATCAGTGAAGTAAACAAATGGAATCTTTACATTCAAAGACAAAAATAATTTGAAAGTTAAATGATGGGGGAAAGGACACTTTAAAATTCTCTGAGTTACAGATTTAACGCTTGCAATGCTAGTGCTGAAATATTAGCAACGATGTAGCATAACTTCTAAAAAAAATGGGATATGTTTTATAGCTTCGAAATGAAGTTTAGTGAATCTCTCTGAGCACCACTCTGAGGCAGGCAACACTTTGAAGTCTGACAAAACAGCAAGAGAAATCAGATGCCACTAATGGAAACACTGTAAAAGAAGCCAGGGGCTTCAAAGGTCAGGGAGAAGTCCAGTAAGCACAAGGATTCAGATGTGTATTCTAGCACTACCTTTACAGGCACTGATGCCAGAGGAGGATTGTACAAAGAAAAACTCATGGGGAAGAGTATAATAAGTGCTAGAAACGGGCATTTGTAGGTTTCCTCAAAATCCAGTGTTCTAGTTTTCCTAATCAAATTGCAAACAAGTGTCTTTTATGTTTCCCTACAAACTAGAAAGGGCTTAAGTGTCATTTCAGTTTATACCCAACGATCAAATCAACTGAGCAGTATCTGTTCGTCTGTGAAGGTCTTTGATTGTGTAAGGAGCACAGTATTCCTTAAATGATTAAAGAAAAACAGACACCAGCTCCCACATGGGTTTGCACTGTTCCTCCTTCAAGTTATGATGGAAAGAAATATATGACATCATTCAAGTTAAAAGGAAAGATCATTTTCAGCCAAAAATGAAGAGGTGCTGATGAAATCAGCTTGCAATTTTGTTTGAAAGTATTCCTCAGTCAGGAAGTAAGGATCTTTCATCCCGAACTAACTGATCATCTATAACATGGCAAGGTTCAAATAATTGGGGTTAAATCTGTATAAAGGAACACCAGACATTCAGTTAATGACATTTTCAAAAGTTATTTCATTCCAAGGAGGGTGTAAATATTTAAGTACATACTGCATCTATAAATAACATTATTTTTACTTATTCATGAGCATATTTTTCATGGTAATGGAAATATTTAACCTTGATAACATTTTCTCTCCTTCCTGAAATCTTCAGTTTATACCCCCTTTCTTTGAAACGCATTTTATTTCTAAAGAGAAGTCACTTGTAGCATTTTTTCTTCCATTCATATAGCTTCTCTCCCTAAATTTACAATTATTGTTTTGGAATGTAAACTTTATCAGTTATGTACGGTCATCAGTTCTATATTCGTGATCCTTCCTTAGTAGTCGATACAAATGATTCATCCACAAGATTGTATGTACATTATCCACACTAAAAGCAGGACTAACATATGACTGGCAAAAAGTTGTGACAGCTAAAATCTATACAGATGAGTGGAATTTATTTTGTTCTTGTTTTTGTATTTGCTGTATCGAGCTGTTACTAAATATTTTATATCATCTTTATATAAAACTGCAATATTTGTCTCCATCTCAGAGGTACATATGTATTTGAGAAGAGAGAAATTATATATTGTCTATCTGTAGCTTTCTCTATAATTATATATCTGTAATATAATTTATATGTATACATAATATATAGTTACATGTCGGAGATACATTTAATATATATAATCACATATTTTTTCTTTTTTCAAAAGTTTGGGATACCTCTGGATTAACACCCCCAAGTTGCAACATCTGGAATGAGTTTCACACACATTATTGAATTCTATACAACTTTCTACATTCAGTTCACTCTGCTTCTGGCTGCCCTTACCTGGTGGAACTGACCATTAACAGGTGGGGAAACTTGCACACATATATATACTGTAAACTATGTGGGGAAACTTGTACACATATATACATTGTGAACTCTGTATATAGAAAATGGGTGTATTTATTATAATACTTAAAGCTCCTTGTTTTAAAATTATAAAGGTAATATATGCCTTCAAGTGACTAATAGAAATTGTGCTTTCCCAGTTTTTAGTTTACTTTACATCAAGATCCATTTTTCAGTTGTTATGAAGCAAGTCCGTTGTTATAAGTAGGAACTTGATACGATTTTATTCAGAGTGTATATCAATCAATACATGAGTTAAAAATGTACTTTACTTGAGATCACAAAATGAGAGAAGGAAGGAAAGAAAGAAGTCAGGAAGGAAGGAGGGAGGGAGGGGGAGAGAGAGAGGCAGAAGAGAGAAAATAGAAAAAGAGGAAAGAAGATGAAGACACTTGTTTTTTTAAAGCATGGAACAAAATTTTGCAAAAAACCTGAATGTGTTTGAAAGTAGATTCATCCCTCAAACTCACAGGAAGGAACAAAGTCCAACAAACTCCTTGATTTTGATTTGTTAAATCCAAAGCAGAGAACCAGCGTCATTATGCCTAAACTTCTGGCTTAGAGAACAGTGAGATGATAAATAGGTACTGTTTTAATTTGCTACATTTCTGATAATGTGTTACAGCAGCGATAGAAAACTCAAACATCTACTTATCTAAAGTCAAAACTAGGGGCGCCTGGGGGTGCTCAGTGGTTAAGCTTTGGCCTTCAGCTCAGGTCATGATCCCGCGAGCCCTGCTTTGGGCTGCCTGCTCCGTGGGAATCCTGCTTCTCCCTCTCCCACTCCCACTGCGGTGCTCCCTCTCTGGCTGTGTTTCTCTCTGTCAACTAAATAAAAGCTTTAAAAATAAAATAAAGTCAAAACTATGTTCAGAAATACTTCAGCAGCAACTTTGGTAATCATTTGACTCCTTCATATTTATATTAGAAATATTTGCTAGCATGTCCTGGAACTTATGCTCTAGAAGGACTCCATAATCCTATCTCTAGTGTGTCCCTCAGTGTTTGGACTTTGGGGTTTTGCTCTTTTTTTTTTTTTTTTTTTTTTTTTTTTTTGAAACAAATGTGGTTGGATCAGGAGTGAGAGTCTGAATCATCACATCACAACTATATGTTCTGTCTCAAGTGTTGACCTACACACTAGAGACTGAATTAGAGTGTACTTTTCCAACTATAAAGTCTTATCTTGGAACAATCTATTATCACAAAGACATGAGATTGTCAGTCCCTGTGAGGACAAGAACTAAGAGCCTTTTTACAAAAAGGAGTTTTCAGGGAAAAATCAGTAATGAAGGAGCTGAGTAGCAAGGAGAAAATGCCATGAAAGTGGGAAGAGAACAAGGGAAACCATGCTTGTATTCATAATTACATAATAAGTTTGCACCTTGAACACCTTAATGCATTTTGTGCCATTTGGTTTCTTGATATTTCATTTCTTATTATTATCTATATTATCTGGACTACTATAATAAACTCTAAACCATTCTTCCTGTTTCACTCTCACTCTCCTAAAGTCTTCCCTCTATATATGTACTAATCTTGTGCTATAAAAGCATAAAACAGTGGCGCCTGGGTAGCTCAGTCAGTTAAGTATCTGACTCTTGATTTCAGTTCAAGTCATGATCTCAGGGTTAAAAGCCCCACATCAGGCTCTCTGCTGGGCTGAGCACTGAGCCTACTTGGGATTCCCCCTCTCCCTCTCCTTCTGCCCCTCACTCTGATCCTGTTCTTTCTCTCTAAAATAAATGAAATGATTTTATTTTTTTTTATTTGACAGAGAGATACAGAGAGAGCCCAAGTAGATAGAGCAGCAGCAGAGGAAGAGGGAGAAGCAGGCTCTCCACAGAGCTGGGAGTGCACTGTAGGGCTCAATCCCAGGACTCTGGGATCATGACCTAAACCGAAAGCAGCAGCCTAACTGCTGAGCCACCCAAGCTCTCCCCAAACCTTTTAAAAATGAAGAATGTAAAACAGATCATGCTACTTCAAACATGCCAATGGATTTTTAACAAACTTTGGATAGATAACAAACATTACAATGACCTACAAAATCCTCTATGACCTTGACACTTCTCACTTTCTCATCACTTACTATGCTCTAGCTACAGTGACCTTGTTTCTATCTTTTAAGTGGCAATGCTTCTCATGGCTGTTTTCCTTCTCTCACTACTCAAAATATTCTTTCTTCAGATTACTGCATCAATACTTTTTAAACACATTATTTTTTAGAGCAGTTCAAGCTTGCAGTACAGTTAAGATGAAGGTACAGAAATTTTTTGTATAATCCCCTCCCCACACATGCTCGACCTCCCCCATTACCAACATATGGGCCTTTCGCTGCCTCAACACCATTTGTGGAAGACACCATCTTTGCTCCATTGCATTGTCTTCACTTCTTTGTCAAAGATCAGTGGATTATATTTATGAGGGTCTATTTCTGGACTCTGTTCCATTGATCCCTTCATCTATTTTCTCACCAATGTCATAATTTCTCTATTACTATAGCTCCAAAATATGTCTTGAAGTCAGGTAATGTCAGTTCTCCAACTTAGTTCTTCCTCTTCCGTGTTGTGTTGGCTATTCTGGGTTTTTTGCCTCTCTACAAAAACCTTAGAATTCATTTCTTGATATCCATACGATAACCCATTGTGATTTTGATTGAAATTGCATTGAGTCTGCATTCCTACCTTTTAAAGTTCAACTCAGGGGCACCTGGGTGGCTCAGTTGGTTAAGCGACTGCCTTCGGCTCAGGTCATGATCCCAGAGACCCGGGATCGAGCCCCACATCGGGCTCCCTGCTCAGCAGGAACCCTGCTTCTCCCTCTCTCACTCCCCCTGCTTGTGTTCCCTCTCTGGCTGTGTTTCTCTCTATCAAATAAATAAAATCTTTAAAAATAAATAAAGTTCAACTCAAATATCTCCTTCAAAAGACTTTTTTCTTTCATTCTCTCTAAAGTTACTCACATTATCCTGTGTTTTTCACCATGGCACTTACCTCTCTAAATCTGCCTGGCATAGGTAAATAGTTTATTTTCTGTCTCCTTTGTACCTAGGCCATGTACTCTAGGACAGTGACATTCTTTTCTTCTTTAACATTGGTGCTTACAACTTTTGAAACATTGTAAGTGCATCAAATGTGTTAATGAAAGATCTGTTGACCAACAGAAACTTTCAGGATCAGGAAAATGCATTTAGAAACTGTAATAAGATATGAGCTTATACCTGCCAGAATGGCAGGAAGGAAGGAAGGACAGACGGAAGGAAGAAAGAGCAAGCAAACAAGTGTTGGCAAGGATGTAGAGGAAAGCCCTGTGTACTGTTGCTGGGAAAGTAAATTGGTATAGCCTTTAGAGAAACAGAATAGATTTTCCTCAAAATATTCAAAATAAGAATACCATATAATCCTGGGCACCTGGGTGGCTCAGTTAGTTATGTGACTGCTTTCGGCTCAGGTCATGTTCCTGGAGACCCAGGATTGAGCCCCACGTAGGGCTTCCTGCTCAGCAGGAAGCCTGCTTCTCCGTCTCTCAGTCCCTCTGCTTGTGTTCCCTCTCTAGCTGTGTTTCTCTCTGTCAAATAAATAAAAGCATTAAAAAAAAGAAAAAGAATACCATACAATCCAACAATTCTACTACTAGGTATTTACCCAAACAAAATTAAAACACTAATTTCAAAAGATGTATGCATTCCTATGATTATTGCAGTACTATTTACAATAGCTAAGCTATGAGAGCAACCCAAATGCTCATCAATAGATGAGTGGATAAAGATGTGATATTTATATCACACACACACACACACACACACACACACACACACATACACATATTCCTACATATATATATATATTTGTGCTAAGTATGTTATACACACACACACATACATACACACATTCCTACATATATTATAATATTTATAATTATTTGGGTCATGCTTACTTATATCAATTTTATGGATTTTGTTTAATGCCATTATTCTTGTAGTTACACATTTTATTCAAATTTTGAAATTGTTTTGGAAGTTTGTCAAATTATAACAGAGCTTTAAGCAGAGTCCTATATTAATGATTGATAATATTCATTGAGTGATAACTGTGTTCAAAGCATTATCTAAGTTAATAATTTAAATGCATCTTTATCCTTAAAAACAACCATATAACTTGGGAAAGATAAAAATCATTCACATTTAATTGATTAGAAATGTGATAGAAAAAAAGGTTAAATAATCCATTTAAGAGTATATAAACTTAAGACCTGGAAAATAAATCCATGAATTCTAACTCAAATCCCAAGAACTTTGACAACATGTTTTCTGTTACTGTGTAGATTAAACACATCTAGCATTTTTTGGCCCTGTGACCATAATAAATCAATATGTTGGAACTAGAGATGGAAATTATCAAGCAAGAGCAAGCAGAACAATTTTTAGGAGTAATTACATTAGAAAAACAAATATTATAATAAAGATGCTGATTATAGGGTCGCCTGGGTGGCTCAGTTGGTTAAGCATCTGCCTTCCACTTAGGTCATGATTCTGTAGACCGGAGATCAAGCCTCGCGTCGGGCTCCCTGCTGGGGGGGATGCCTGCTTCTCCCTCTCTCACTGGCCCTGCTTGTGTTCCCTCTCTAATTGTGTTTCTCCCTGTCAAATAAATAAATAAAATTTTAAAAAAGATGCTGATTATAAAAAACCTATAATGATTTGTCTGCAGTCATCAGTAAGATATTTTTGGCAATGATCTTTTATTTTTTTATAGTCAAAGAATTCTCTGCAGTCATCTGTGTAGCCAAATGTTGCCTAAGGATAAGGAAATTTGAATTTCTATTCTTGGTGAGCCAAATGATCTTATTGTCTAAAAAATAATAAACTTTTACATCCAAATAATATATAAGTAATTCTTTCAGGAGTGACATTTGGTCCACAAAGCTTCCTCTTTGGTGTAGGATAAAATGAGTAATAATAAAAATCTTGCTAGAGGAGAGTATAAAAACACATGGAAGAACATAAGAAAAAATAAAATATCATTAAATTATATAAATTTAAACCAAAGATGTTGTTGAATAGTCTGTTTTTCATAGTGTTATTCTCGAACTGGAATAATGGCCCTTCTTGAAAAATATAGGGGATGTGGTCATGCTCACCACATTTAAAAAAAAAAAAAAAAGAATAATTTAGACACCAAAATTCTGCAGACACTTAAAATTTCACAGCAGACACTGTTTGACTTAAGAAAAAAAAGGTCTCATAAGAGAAAAGTCAATGATAAATGGATTTGATTCTTTGTGCTCAGATAAATGGCAGCTTTTTGGTTTTTCCTGTTTTTTTGTCTTGTTTCCCTTTATCTCTAAGAGTTCATACAGAAAATGAAAGCGAAGTTCCAAGAAGCAGGTTCTTTTTCTTGATATTACCAAAAAGATCACAAGAGCATGTCTAAGAGTGAAATGAAGAAGACAAAATGAAACCTCTGACTCTGAAGACATCATTTGTATAAAATCTACAGAAGAGAAGAGATAGAACATACCAGGCAAAAGGCAGTGGGTGATAGTAAACCCAATTCGGAGTTCCACTAGAGAGAAGCGTCTACACCTGAAACAAGGACGTGAGCTTCTCCTATTCTTCTGTATACTCTGAAGATCTAAAATGTACTAATTTACATTTGGTCATTACAACTCTGTCCAAAACTTTATGCAATGAGCACCTGAAGATACTAAGACTCTCTTCTTTGACTTCTCCCTTTTCCATCTTCAGGAAATGCATATAGGAGCAAACATTCAATAATATTTGATATGTGATAGCCCCTTAATTTGTCACATTAGAGTATATCTAACAAACATGAAATAAAGATGTAATTTGTTTACTACCAATAGGAGATGAAAATAGTCATTATTTCCTCTATCATCCATTATTCATCTAATGGCTCCCTATTGAATGATTACTCTCTTGCCATGTTCTCAGCGCTAGGGATACAATGGTTAAGCTCATCATCAGAGTCCTCCTTTTACAGCTTTTATAGAGATAGGAGGAGACAGGTATTCAGCAGACACAGAATGTTAAATTTTGCCCAGAGGCAGCCCACTGAAATAAAGTCAATATTTTATATTTTTACTGTTAGAAACATTTTATCTAAATGTATGATATTGTTGAAATCTGAGTGGAATAGAAAAATGGGCCATTTTATAATTAAGGCAGAAGTACAATTCAGGAAGAAAGATTCATTCTTGTGTTAGGATCAGTCTCAATCGAACATTGACGCGAAGAGTAAAAGGCAAATTGGAATAGACTGAGAAGTAAAGTATAACTTAAAAAATGGAATCTATATTAGTGATAAATACAGATTTTCAAGACCTTTTGCTGTAAACATGAGCCTAAAAATCAGGTTAGAGCTGAAAAAAAATATGTAGTATATGGAATATTTTTAAAAGAAAAGACAGGGCGCCTGGGTGGCTCAGTGGGTTAAAACCTCTGCCTTTGGCTCAGGTCATGATCTCAGGGTCCTGGGATCGAGGCCCGCATCGGGCTCTCTGCTCAGCAGGCCTCTCTCTCTGCCTGCCTCTCTGCATACTTGTGATCTCTTTCTGTCAAATGAATAAATAAAATCTTAAAAAAGAAAGAAAAGAAAAGACATCCAGGGGCTCCTGGGTGGCTCAGTTGGTGAACTATCTGCCTTCATGAGCCCAGGGTCTTGGTATTGAGTCCTTGAGTTGGGCTCCCTGGTCAGTGGAGAGCCTGCTTCTCCCTTTCCTTTTGTGCCCAATTGCCCTCTCTCCAACCTTGGTCTCTCTCTCTCTCTCTCTCTCTCTCTCTCTCTCTCTCTGTGTCAAGTAAATAAATAAAATCTTTATAAAAGAAAAGACATCCATGTATAAGATTTATTTTTTTAATAGCTACGAATGTAAGACACAAGAAAAGTAACAATGCAGAAGAGATAATGGAAAAAAAAAAGTTATGTCCCTTGAGAAGAGGAAAGATAGAATGCAAGAAGTTCTGTGCCAGGTATCAGCAACATGTGGAAAAAAAGTTTACAGAATGTGGTCCTTGAGTGCATTGAGGAAAGAAGGAAGGTGGGTATGTATACGCTATAATGGACCTGAGCAATTTTACTCTTGTTAATGTAACGATGGTAATGATACTAATCAAAATAGTAAACAATGTAGTAACCACAGTAGCAAAACAAGGATAGTAAGAGTTCTGGCTATATTGACTGGGAAGTATCGCAGAACAACCAACCAGATGTGTCCAAAGACATTTTGAAATTTAGATAATTTTGGAAATTAGCAAAGAAGTGGCACTGCAAACCATACACTCCAAATTCAAAAAAATTTTTCCCATTTTGGCTGCAAATAATACTTTGAATGTTAAAAATATTCAGTGAACTATAATATCATTCAATTTACAAATACTCCTGCCTTTCTTGTGATGAAATAAACATTTCAAATAATAGTTAATACACACAGATATTGACCCAGATGGCCTTGGTGTTCGCCTCAGCTTGACTAAAGTTGAGATGGATTTATCTTTATTCCCCTTATTTCTTCTGGCTCACTTGCACTAGAAAATTAACAATAATAAATTCTCTCTTCGTTTTTTTGATGTAAACTTTTCAGCCTCTTACCAGTTTTAAAATCCAAGAATGACTTTCTCAGGACCGCAAAATTATTATCCCTTTTCAGAATCATCATTAAGAAAGATAAGGCCCAGGCGCCTGGGTTGCTCAGTTGGTTAAGTGACTGCCTTAGGCTCAGGTCATGATCCCAGAGAGGGGGAATGAGCCCCGCATCTGGATTCCTGCTCAGCAGGAAGCCTGCTTCTCCCTCTCTCACTCTCCCTGCTTGTGTTCCCTCTCTGGCTGTGTTTCTCTCTGTCAAATAAATAAAATCTTTAAAAAAAAAAAAAAAAGATAAGGCCCATATAGGACAGCAGAAGCCCAGCTTTGATAAGGGCCAATTAGCAAACACAGATGACCTAATCACATTGACCAACTTACCCCTCCCTCCCTCTGGGGAGAGGTTACCTCATTGCATAAAGAACCTCCTGTCTTTCGTTTCAGGAAAGTTAAACTCAACCTATCCCTTTATTATGATGGTCCTGAATGAAGTCTTCTTTGTCTGTTAACTCCATTTAGTGCAATTCTTCTTTGACAAAATTCTTCTTTAACAATATATATGTATATATGAAGGCAGGTGTATATTAAGTACATATATATACATATATATCACTTAGTTATATATATTAGGTAATGACAGGATGCAACCTAATGGACGGTTGTCAAGACAGCTGATCTATACTGCTGTCATTCTTCAATGTGCATTTGAAAAAGTTCTACACCGGGACGCCTGGGTGGCTCAGTTGGTTAAGCCACTGCCTTCGGCTCAGGTCATGATCCTGGAGACAGGGGATCGAGTGCCACATAGGGCTGCCTGCTCGGCGGGAAGCCTGCTTCTCCCTCTCTCACTCCCCCTGCTTGTGTTCCCTCTCTGGCTGTGTTTCTCTCTGTCAAATAAATAAAATCTTTAAAAAAAAAAAAAAGAAAAGAAAAAGTTCTACAATTTTCTTAAACTTCTGGTTCTTAAAACAAAAGTCAAACTTGTCACCTAACTTTTTCTTAACATGGCCTACAGCATATAAGTATAGGGTGGGATATTTTGTTCAATATTTTGAATATGATTCATTTCCAAATAGACAATTTACTTTTCCAGGCTTAACTGTATAACTGACTTTATTTTTTGTTATAAAATATGGTCATTCTTCTAAGCGTGTCCTACTTCACCCTTCACTACCAGCTTTTGGAAAGCATAATTCAAAGCTTGAGTCTCTCAATTAGAATGTTAATTTTTAATAGAATTTTCATTTGAATAGAGACTTTTATTTTATTTTATTTTTAATTTTTTTTTATTTTTTAAAGATTTTATTTATTTATTTGACAGAGAGAAACACAGCCAGAGAGGGAACACAAGCAGAGGGAGTGAGAGAGGGAGAAGCAGGCTTCCTGCCCAGCAGAAAGCCCGATGTGGGGCTCGATTCCTGGTCTCCAGGATCATGACCTGAGCTGAAGGCAGTTGCTTAACCAACTGAGTCACCCAGGCACCCAGAGACTTATATTTTAAACATTCATTTAATTTCATACTAAATAAATGTTGCTTGTAGCCCTGCAATTTATAAAGGTTAATTAAATATAGCAATTAATTATGTAGTTATCTAGGGTAAAGTAACCAATTTCTATTGATAAGTTGATCCAAATTTAGAAAATATCGAACCCTTAAAATCCCTAAAGATCTCTATATTGAGAAAAAATCTGTAATCTGTAGAGAATTGTCAGAGACATCCATAGACCCAGATGTGCACACAAGCACACATATGTGTGCGTGACTGAGTGCACACAGACACACAGACACACACACACACACACACACACACACACACACACACACACACACCCTGATTTGCCAACATCATTTTGGGGATAAAAAATAAATTAAAAAATCTCTCGTTAACTATGACATCTTTCCAACACAAAGGTTATGTTTTAGCTGGGGAAAATAACTTTTGTGATGAATGATTTGTTTGTTTTTCAAAGGTCATTCTGAAGACAGAAGACAATGTAAGCGGGGAAAACTCTTTTTTTCCTATATTGAGATCCTCACTATTCAAATGAATAATTCATATAAATAAGCTCAATTATTATAATAATGGCATTCTAATAGGCTAGCAAATACCTAGCATATGAATATCACAGGACCTTATTGTATGATTGTTTGTATAGTAATCATTTGTTAGAACAGTTAATTGAATAAATTTGTGCATCAAAAAATGGTTTAAATCTACTACTTTTAAAAGACTTTGAAAGATAGGATAAAGTAATTTGTTTTAACATCTTTTATAAGATTTATAGAGGTAGTGCTTTGTTTATCAATAAGCATATTGCCAAGTAATATAAAGTTTTTCAATCATTTTATTGGAAGAAATAACCAGTTATTTTGTTAAGAAAGATAAGAATATAATGTTCTCAGCCTTGATATTTTAAGCCAGATTTTTAATCAATAGCTTCAAACCCTTTCAGCTCTTAGTCCCCAAGTGAGAGTTGTCCTTTACCTAATCTAATCACTATAGAAAATTTAGATCTGTGCAGTCAGAACTATTATATTTTTTTGGAAACCAGAATATACAACTAGAACGAAGGATGCATACAGTCATCACTCAACACTGTAGAGACTGAAATTTTACAAAGGAGTTCAACAGACTTTGCCTGATATTAGAGTTAACTAAAAAAAAAAAAAAGATTTTATTTACTTATTTGAGAGAGAGAGAGAATGAGAAGGGTAGGGAAGGGCAGAGGGAGAGGGAGGAGCGGACTCCCCAAAAGCAGGGAACCCAAATTCAGGACTCCATCCTGCGACCCTGGGATCATGACCTGAGCGAAAGGCAGGTACTTAACTGACTGAGCCATGCAGGTGCCCCTTAAATAAAAAACAAAAGAAAGAAAAAAAGAAAAGAAAGAAATTAAACTATAGGGAATTTTGACCATCAAATATACCTGACAGTCACAGAACGTTTCTATTCAAACAATGTGAAATATTAATAAAATTCCTGGGGCGCCTGGGTGGCTCAGTTGGTTAAGCGACTGCCTGTGGCTCAGGTCATGATCCCAGAGACCTGGGATCGAGTCCCACATCGGGCTCCCTGCTCGTCAGGAAGCCTGCTTCTCCCTCTCTCACTCCCCTTGCTTGTGTTCCCTCTCTGGCTGTGTTTCTTTCTGTCAAATAAATAAAATATTAAAAAAAAAAGATACTAATAAAATTCCTTCTGTGATACAAATGAAATATCAAAAGAAATAAAAATGAAGGGGCATAATTTCTAAATACACAAGACTTTTTTTGCATAGTGAGCAATTTTTAGTTAAGGAAACACTAAAGGTAATATTTGTTAAAATGGACAAAGTTTTTGAGATTTTTCTAAATAATTGAACATAGGTATATCATTAACACTTTTTTACTTGAAATTTAGTTTGTGCCATAGAAGGAGGTCCCATGAAACCAACATTCAAATATTTAAACTTGTTTGAAATTACTTTATTATAAATAATAAAATATAATACTTTATCATAAATAATAAAATAGTCTAAATAATATAGTAATTTCAAATGAGTTCAAATATTTTTGGAAATACTGGGCTTTCTTAAATTAATACTCTGATTTTTCCCATGGCTTCTACAAAAAAAAAATAAAGTAAAAATAGACTTAACTATTTTAAAAGTATTTTCTGCCAAGAAAACTTGGCAGTGGTAAGTATTATTTGGATACTTTTTTGAATGGATCCTTCCATGCTTCATTTAGTTAGAAGGTTTTGATACTAAATGAAATGAAATATAGTCACTGGTGTTTGAAGCTCAACATTTCCTAGTTTCGGTGAGCTTAATCATAACTGGAAGATACCAAGCCACTTTGAATTTGCTGGCATGCATTCATAACAGAGCAGAGCGACACTAAGGGCACAGTGTTACTCCTCAGAACGTTTACTGTGGTTTGCCCTCAGTCTCCCTCCCTGCTTCTTACTAAAAATGTGTGTGTGTCTACACACATGGACCAGCCTTTTGTTCTGTTCCCGGCCCAAACAGAGAAGTAAATATTGGTTTCAGCTGTCCGTTAATCCCCAGTGGATTTTAGTTCACCATTTTGCAAAACTGACAAGACAGATCCAATTTAATATCTAAAGGGGATACTGAAGTTTTTTGCTTACATTGACGTTTCTGAAGAAAAGTACCCACTTAAATCGAAGACTGTCCTCTGAGATTCAAAGCACTAGAAATAAAAGTCATTTCCAGAGTAGCAGCTATGCATCATATACGGTCATTTATAGAACAATGTAAATCTGGGTATTATATATTCGCATGTTACCAGGATTTCCTTGCAGGTGACAGAAAGTGGTAGACAGCACGATGTCTAATATGTGTTAGTTTCACAGAGTTTGAGACCCAAATGATTTACAGTTTTTCATTTATTTTTATTTTTTAAAGATTTTATTTATTTATTTGACAGAGAGAAACACAGCTAGAGAGGGAACAGAAGCAGGGGGAGTGAGAGAGGGAGAAGCAGGCTTCCCACTGAGCAGAGGTCACCTGGGTGGCTCGGTCCTTAAGTGTCATTAAGATTTTGGGTGTTTGGGTTAGTATTTGTTAAAAGCGTATTTTCTAAGCATATTTTAAAAAGGAAACAGAGGGAACCTGGGTGGCTTGGTCATTAAGTGTCGTTCAACTCAAGTCATAATCCTGGAGTCCCAGAATCAAGCCCACCCTGCATTGGGCTCTCTGCATGGCGGGAAGCCTGCTTCTCCCTCTCTCAACCCCTCTGCTTGTATTCAGTCTCTAGTTGTGTTTCTCTCTGACAAATAAATAAATAAATAAATAAATCTTTAAAAATGGTGCTGCTGTTAAAGGTTCTCTTCAAGGTGGTTATGGAGAAACTTCTGGATGGGGCTAGAAGAAAAGACACTGGACTGGAATCTGGCTTTGCCACTATTTCTGACCTTTGTCTGAGCTTTCCAGCTCATTTAAAGATAGGAGTAGAAGAACTCTAATGTTAGAGTTAAAGGTAAAAAAAAAATCTAATTGTTGAATTCCTGGAAGTATACAAGTAAATAAAAAAAGAGCTTCAATAAGGAAAAACAAAAAGTAAGAACTAGTATGTTATCTTCAGGGTGTCTTCAGTGCATGGGGCTCTATTCTGAAAGTGTGACATTTCAACTCTGTATCTGTGACTTGATTATTTATTTCTGCCCAGAGAGCTTTTGATTTTATGTTCTGAAGTAATGTCTCCTGTAGGTAGGATTCAATTATATCTTATTATATCGGTGCTTTTCTAACTCATCTCCAGACTGGTAATTACCAGTATTGCCTGCACTACCTCCATGTAAAGAAAATATTTCCTATCACTATTGCTGAATATACTGCTCTTTAACTGTCCCTTTGGGAAGGAAGAGATTGGTAAGTTTGTTTTTTCTTTCCTTATAAGAGTAAATCTAAATCACAAACTAAAATAGCTTTCACTGAAAGTTTTACAACGTTAAAAGACTCTAAGCATTACTTTAATAAGTTCCAGGATACACAGTCCAATTTTATTTACCAACCAGTAATTATTTTATAATTAAATTATTCAACTTAAAAGCATATAAAATATAAATATGCAAAGATGTTATAGATGCCAATTATTTTACATTTGTTAATCTTTTTTTATTTGTTAATCTCTTAACTGAATAAATGTTAACTGTTTCAACATTTCATGTTAAATCTTTTTGTATTAAAAGTTCAAGAGATATTTATTAATAAGAGTTTTGTATTCAAGACTGGGTTTTAGATAAGAAAATAAACAATTGCGTTCTTTGAACCAGAAGCTTAAAGCAGGCAGGGAGTAGTGGATTATTATAAAATGATAGGTACTGTTAATGGAGATAAACAGTGTAATAAGAACATTGAGTATCAGAAATTAATTAAACAGATTTCAAAATACATAACAGCAACTATGAGTCTTGAGAAGAGGCATGGGAATTAAACAGGTGGAAAACAGCTGATAGTTAAGGTGGAGTCATCTCTAACATCTGCTCCAAACCAGGAAATGAGAGGACACGTATTAATTTTGCATGGTCTATGCTGAATACATAGGGAAGTCTCTGATACACCAGAGTTAGGAGGAATTGCTGAAAGGTGGAAGAAAGACAGGGAAACTTGAAGAAGAAAACCAGAACTCAAGAACACACACAGGGGCTACTGCTGTCAGAAATAGAAGACACAGGAGTGTTTGGGGCTAAAATGGTAGGATTCCAGGAGAGAAAGCGACCAGAGCCAAGATGTACAAAAAATCAGAAATCCGAGCCTCAAAAGCCTAAATACAGTCTATCCAGTTGCATTAGGCAACAACCAGCAAGACCATTTGCCTCCAGGTGGGAGTAGAAGGTATGGTCTGAACAAAGAGTTACACCCTGGATGTTGACAGTAGTAGAGAAGGGAAAAAGCTCTTCAACCAGAGGATCTTAGCTACGCATGCACAGAAAACACACTTCCACGGGTGGCCTTTAACTAAATAGATGGCCACGCCACATACTATCCTCACTTGAGACTGTGATGCTCCAAAACATTACGAAATTAAAAAAAAAATATATGTTGGTGAAATTCCCAAGAAAGATCTTGGAATATTTCTACTGCTGTCCTTTGTTCTTTTCTCCTCTCTCAAATGAAGCATACAGGGTTAACACATTTCTTAGTATGTATCATTTCAAAACAAGGTGTGTATTTATGCTTATAGCTCACATTTTTATTGCAAAATTTCTGCTCACCTTTAGTAAAAAGAAGTGTATCATATACCATATGAAATTCTTCTGATATCAGCTTCTTGGTTTAAAAATCTTATTTACATGCTCTTGTAAAACCTCAGGAAAAAAAAAAAAAAACGACTTCACGGATAGGAAATAAGGTAAAAAATATGCGAATGGATGTCATCACAGGCCCAAAACTTCTGCATGAAGAAAGCAGTAAAAGGGAACAGGAAAAAAAAAAAAGGCATTCCTATAATACTTAATTAATATCAAGTTTAACCAAGTATGAAAGGAAAAGAAAAATATCAGGCAAAAGGGAAGAAACAGGGACAGCATTCCAGAACTGACTTGTATTCCTTTCCTTCCATTGTGTTATTACAATTAGATGAACTCTAAGTTGTTCCTTCCACTCCAGTCAAAGGGCAGCATAGCGTTTTGATTAACAACATCAATCTGCAGTTTAGTATAATTAGATGTTA